>JBBPJP010000695.1:0-16498 GCA_038088775.1 Boletus barrowsii | reverse complement strand
AAGATAGGGTCAAATAAGAGGCAGAAAGCAGAACCGACGCGGCGCCTTCGAGGTGCAGGAGACCCGCTTCCAGGAAGAGTTGTGCAAGCCCCTGAGGGCCACCAATGCATTGTAAATAGTATGACATCGTGCCACGTTGTTTTTCCTCGTTGGCATCAATGATATTGAGTGGTATCTGGAGCGGCAAGTAATGCGTGACGAGTTTCATCGTGGCGGAAGGGAGATGTGCCTGGTGCCAAGCGCGTCTAGACACGCGAGCGAACAACGTTGAGTATATGAGCGTCCGACAACAAGCATCAAGAATCACGTACACATAACATTCAAACGCTTCTTCTCTGTCCTTTCGAATGTCAAACAACTCGATGGCAAACAAAACCAAGCTCGTCGGGTCCATGTTATACTTGCCCTCTGGATCCGTATCCAGTGCCACGGGTACTGGTGCACATGGAGAGAGTTCTTGCGGCACAGGCCCTACGATGAGTGACGGCCATATGATCGATTGCTCCTTTTCCAAATGCAGCGTCAACAACCTCCCCGAGGGCGACGGCAACGATTCCAACGACGAAAAAGACGACAACGCATGAGGTTGTGTCGCTGGGGACACCGTACCCGATGCACCCGTCCCCGATCGCCGCGAATACACCAAGCCAGAGCGTTCATCCCCAGAAGAAACCGGCGACGCTAACCCGGGCGACACCGTTCCCACCTCCTCCGCATCCGAAGTTTGCGCACTCTCAAGCGACGCCGCAAAACTGCTCGATATCTCCGGGTCCGAGACGAACGCATACGACGATTGTGTCGACGTGGTGGATATCGTCGACGTCGTGCGCTCCCGCGCCGAGAGTCGCGCGTTTCGGGGTTCGAGTTGCCACGCTGAATTGGCAACGTCCACGTTTCCGTATAGGCGACCCTGGGTGTTCAGAATCAGAAACCGCGGATCGTCGGAGCCACACCCGTCAGAAATAGACAGGTGCGAGATGAAGCGAACAGTCGCAAGCGCCTACCTTGACGACTGGTTGCTGTCCTCTCACGCCAGCCAAGAGATAGTTCCGTTCTATAATCACCTGTGTTAATGCAGGTTGGGGGTGAGAGAGCGTACACCAGTGCAGTATTGGATAGGGCGGGAACGTACCACCACATCCTCCTTGGATGTCTCGTATGGGACGAGGAGTAACACCGTAGCCTGTTGACCATAACAAACAGCAAGGATGAGCGACGTCCATGGGCTTTTCCAGAGAGCTTCACCTGATCATGAGACTGGTATACAGGTCAGCCGGGGAAAAGCTGCGCCACTACCTATGGCGGTGGTGGAAATGCAAGTGGTGCTGACCTGATGCCAGGAGTAGGGTCGTCTGTGTGTGTCTTGGGTCTTATCCATCGTTGCTGTCGTTGTGCGTTGCTTGGAGACGTGAAAAACAATGGAAGTCGATTAGCAGACGATGGCTAGAACCATCTCAATAATAGTTGGCCAGCGGAGTCAGAACGCAGCAGCCTTAGTCACACAGCAACATTTCCAGGTCCAGCAGCGACCGGAACCGAATATCAACTAGTAAATATCAATCATGTGAGCGCCAGTACAAGCAGGAGAAAGCGGTCATAAAACGGGTATGTCCAACGAGTAATGAATTTTCGGGACGAGAAGAAAAAGAGTTACGTCTTAGGGTAAATAGTAAGGAAAAGGAAGGAGAAAAAAGAATCATGATTTCGCTACTTTTGCAGTTTGAGCAATCCTCTTCAACGTGTCCTTTTCTGCTTGCATATGCCGGATAAGCAAACCATCTAATCTTCTTGATGACTCTTGAAACGCCTCCTGGTCCTTTCGCCAGCGCTGAACGTTCTCAGCCTCTGACGAAGAGCGGGAATCAGGCGATCCCACAGTGGGAAGATGCTCCCGTGAATGTTGAGCAAGTGAGAGGTGCGTCAGGGAGTCAGGAGCCGCTTTGACACTAGAAAAGTAGGGTATCTTGGGGGCTGTGTGCCCCACAGGCCTCCGCCGTTCGGTGGAGATGACAGACGGGTAATAGGGTTCCTTGGCTCCAGGGTAGACATTTGGTGTGGAGAGGTTGCCTAACCGCATTAACTTTGGTCTATGAGGCGAGGAGGCAAATACTGCGATATCATGATATGTGTCGCTCGCGCTATCGTCAGAGTCATCCATATCATCCATCGCGTCTGTATGGGCCTGTATGTGATCAAAGAACTCGGTGGCAGAGGAAGGCGGCGGCGCAGATTGGAGCGCAGAGTGGAAGCTCTGCGACGAAGTGTTTAAGAAAAGTTGAGGATGTGCATGCGTAGATTGTGACAGAGTGCTATTGGATGAAAACGAGCGGGTGGTGCTTTGAGAGGATGACCGAGTAGATGGTATAGCAAGTGTCCGTGGAGACGTGAGCTGTAAAGGAAGGTGACGTGTCCGAGGTGGTGGTGATAAGGCAATGCCTATGAGAGATGAAGACGGTCTGGGTGGAGGTGACATGGTGGATGGACGTGGAGCTTGATGAAGGAGAGACGAGTTACGAGAAACGCTTGCAACTTCCTCGGGAGCTCCCGAATTGGCAGAGTAATAACCATTTGTCCATCTATCACGGAATGCGGATACCGTAGGCGACGGCTGCGAATATTCGGATATAGACGGTCGACCATCCGTGCTCGCCACTGTTATTGCAAGTGACGGCCTGCCTGGTTGCTCATCAGCAGCCTCATGCTCGCTACCCGAGTCACGAGACATCACAGTCATTCCACTCAATCGGTTGTCAAAAGATGATGGAGCTGGCGATATGCTGAGGGTAGGCATTGGAGGGGTTTTGCTTGGTGTGACGGTCCCGTTCGTCTTCGACCCCTGCTTCTCAGATAGCATTGGAGATGACATAGACCTGCGTAACAGCTTTCTTGGCGTCTGACTTGTGGTATTACCTGAAGCCGGCGAAACGTTGGTCTGCGATTGAGAAAACTTGGGGTTACCAAACGGCCGACGTGGTGGAGGAGAGAGGGGTGTATGGGGCACAGGTGTCTCCGCTCTCAATAGAGCAAGATTTGATAACCGTCGGCGATCTGGATCCGCCACAACGGCAACCAACGCTGATGAATCCAACACCGAGCTGGTCGTTGGGGCAGGCGCAAAGTCCTCCATAGGGTCGATAATAGGATGACTTAGAATCTTTTGGTCCAGCAATTTCCTCTGTTGTTCCACCACTGGATCGGGACGGAGTAACTCTGATGATCGCGCATGGAAGGGAGTGTTCGACGGCGAAGAGTAGCGCGAAGCAGCGGACGTGGCCCTCGAGTTGTTAAGGGAATGCCCAACTGCTTCCCGAAGCAGGGCCTTTCTCCAGGCATCTTCCCGAGGATCCAGAGATGATTGACCGGGACTATCCGGGGGAGGTAGCCGCTCTGCCAAAATAGCTGCACCGACCGAATCTTCGATGCCAAGCCCGTGAAGCGCTGAAGCCTGCAGCGGCAAAGGGTAATTGGCCGAAGGAGGTGGTACATCAACCGTCTCCGTGGGATCGACGATGCCATCAAAAGTGGCAAATTTAGCCCTCCGAGAGGCGCGGTCCCGATCCAGCGAAAAGTCGCGTCTCCCGATATTCACTTCCGCCTGCCTCGCAGCAGCAGCCAAGTCCTGCATCTTCTCCCGAACCACAACGACTCTTGCCATGTGTTGGCTCCCTGGCGGAGGACGGAACGTTTGTGGGGATGGTCTGCCACGATCGCGTGCTAATTGACCAGATGATGTTGTGGAATCTGAGGTCATTCTGAAAATTGGACTGGTACCATTCGCGACATCGGGGCTCATATGCTTTGACCTGGGTTTTCCAACACGAAACAAGTCGAAAAATGTCGGAGAAGGTACCTTCTTGGAGTGATTGAGCGAGGATGGAAAATCAGCAGGGGATGGCTTGGAATGCGCGGGTGGGAGAAAGTAGTTGTTCTTGACGAGAAGCTGCAGTCGATAAGACACGTCGTCTGCGTCGAACTCTTGTACTTTCGGAGCCTCCAACTCGAGCGCGGGCATAGGAATGCCACGGGGAGATTGGGGGGACGGCGGAGATTCGGTTCCCATGGAAGTGGACATGGGATAGAGTGAAGATGAGGTTGAGGACTGCTGGGTCAACAAGGAGTCGCGCAAGCTACTTCGAACCCGATCGGCGTCTGTAAGGGTAGGTTTGAACGAGGAGGGAGGTGAGGTTATACGAGGTGGGTGTCGAGCCTTGCCCTTTGTCTGCAGAGGCGGAATTGAAGTGGGACACAAAATTTCAAGTAGCAAGATAAACGTACCGCGGCAGGGGGAACAGCTGTCTCCGACGACATCGCTACCACAGGTTGCGAATTGTGAACGGGTGCAGAGTCAGCTGGCGATGCCTCGTGACTGTCTATTGGAGGGCCGAATGTCCCAAAGGTGGTACAACTCCTATCTGCGTCTGACCCGCTACGTACAGCGCACAAAGCGGAGTCTTGCCCGGGTCGAGCATGTGTTGCTAACATGCTATTCGGGGTTCCGGGGTTACTAGCGACCATGCCGGAGGCCAAATCCGCGTTATTAGCTGCGGATATGTCCAAGACCTGGTCCACGGGTTCTGTGCTCCTCTCATCGCACCTTGAACTTGCGGTGATCGTTCCAGTTCGTTTTCGAGCGATACGCGACCGACGCGCGAGACTAGCGCCGCTGCTACTGGCAGTGCTGGCGGAGGAGTTTGAGCGGGAGGGGCCAAGGAACGACAAGGAGGAGGGATCTGGCATGGACTGCGTGCTCGTCCCTCAGCCGACTTGGAAAGGCAGGCACTTACAAGTTACAGGCTGACAATTGTCCAACGCAAAACTCGCGCCGTCTTTGACAATCTCTGTTTTAGGAAATATTAGGTAATTGTAGCCATTGGACTCAACTCGATCGGCGCTACTCGTCTTCGTCTTTGACTACAACTCTGATGACTGCCTCCTTACAGCTCTTCACCGACGGTAACTCGTTCGTTCTCGTGTACGGTGTTTTTGCTGAAATCACGCGACAGCTTTGCCGCAAACAGAGGGGCTCCTACCAAAATGGCAGCTCATTGTTGCCACCATGGCTATTTTCAACACAGTTCAGAACTTTGCGACACTCAAGCTCACGCGGAGGCTCTACACTGGCATAGCACCCTCCTCTAGTGAGACGCTCTTATCTTGGTTCTTTGCTTGTCATAACCCCCCACAGTCACTGAACTGCATGCACGCACGTTCGCCGCGTGGACGTTGACCTCTGCCGTCGTGCGGGGATACGCCGCTTATAATATCCACCACAAGGTGTACGTATCCGTCGCCGCATCTGTTCGTGCCCAGCTCATCATAGCAGTATATATGACATGGCTCTGTTTACATACCTCATTGCCTTTGCGCACTTTACCTCCGAGTTATTCATCTTCCGTACTGCCAAATTCAATTTGCCAGTACTCAGTCCCGTCATAGTGTCCAGTTGAGTTGAAATCGCGCTGTGAACCCTCCCTCTAGACCCGCTGACTCGATACTGACAGCTGCCTCACTCGTTTGGATGTTGCAACAGTACGAGTTTTATGTCAAGGCATGACTAACGACACTTATACCCACCTGATATAATGTATCGCCGGCGATGAATACTAATACATACGTGGACGGCTTCCCATGGTATCATTCGGGTCAACACGGAAAGTGACTCGACTGCAAGCTGGCAAGAATGTGAATAACAGTCCGACACACGGACTGCATCTGTTGCAACACGGAGAAATCCATGTTTTGGATGAGAATTCCATCTTCACATGCGCACAGGTGTAGCCACCACAGAGTGGTCAGTAGCGCCCTGAGATCTAGAGACCTCTGGAGGTCGTTCAAATATTCCCGTTCACTGGTTCAAGCAGACCACGAAAATCTTGGAAGGTGGCATACCCGATTTGCGACTTGTCTTTGAAACTTTGGTTGCCATTACGATACCTTGGGTTATCCCCTTCGAGATCGTTCTGCCCTGCAGCTCTGCGTGTCAAATAATGATTCGGAACAAGATTTTCCGCTGATCAGCCCATCGCAGAAACCGCGGCGCGGACTATGAGGCACCTTTGGTTTGGCGCGGAAATCACCCTCAAATTCCTCTTTTGCAAACCATCCCCCAAATGCAGTTTTTCAAACGGATTCTCAGTGGTAAAGTCGTCAAGCGGCATGGTTACGTACCGCCACCGTAGATGATGCCCTGGAACGTCTATTTACTCTCACCTGGCGTTAAAAAACGACCTTAGTTCCGTGTTCGAGACGTAAGGAAGGACCAACGTGTGTTTATTGTGGCAGTTCGACCCGTACTAGGCACCAGTTTTGGGGGCGGACGTGTCAGGCGACGTGTAGGCGATGTGACACCACTGTGCGGTCAGAGTGGACTGAATTGTTGAGGGGGAACACACGGTACTTATTATTGGTATGCTGGCAAAAAAATGCTTGCAAGCGAGAGTTGAAACATGCGCGACGAACTCAAGGCGGCTCGTCATGTGTATCTCCGAGCCTGGATTCTCAGAAACGAAAGGTTCAGCTCAGTTGCGGGGCGAGTGATGTTAGTGCAATAGTAACGAACGTGACGCAAGACAAAGCACAAACGCGGGGAGGGCTATCGCTCTCGCATCAGATACAGCGAGGATGATGCCTCTGAAACGTTCTGGCAGTGATGTACAGAACCCATGAGCCACATGGAGGGTGGATAACTGCGTGGAACGACTCGGAGGATGGGTCGCTGAAACGCGCCATGAGCGCGAATGTCAGATATGTGTACGCCTATTAGAGGGTGGTTCGGGTCAAGTCTTACATAAATGTATTGATGACAGTTGACGGTCCCGTCCTATTACGACTTGACCCCATTCCCATCCCCGGATTACGTAATCAAGGGAGTATGTGCCGACCGTCCGGGTATATAAGACACACCTCATCCACGGCATTCGGACATTGGCTTCCACTTTTTGGATCTCATACTTTTTCGTTATTCTTGTTTTTATTCACCATGTCTGCTGTCTTGCAATACCCTCCAGAACTCCTATTCACAATCTGCGCGCACGTCTATGCCGCAGGTCTTCCCCCATTTACCCCCTCCTTGGATCCCATCGCGCTCAGCGACTATGGCGCTCCCACTGCTTTGCCGTCGTCCATGCCGCCGGCCAACTGTCCCGAGCCGGTTGTGCGTAGGACTCTGGCACACCTTTGCCTCGTCAATCGCGCATGGTATGACGCTGCCAAACCTTGGCTGTGGCAGAAAATCGAGGTCCGCCTTCCACGAAGCTGGCTCGCACTCCTGGAAGAGATAGCCGGTGGTGAGGATCAAAGCACCGAGGACAATACTGCCCTCGCTGTCGAGCAGTCCATTTATGCCGTGACCAAGGCTGCACTTGCAACCGCCACCATTCCCGGGGCTTCCACTGACGCGGATGCCCTCCAAAAATGGAAGGAATCTATTTATGAGACTCTGAGCGGTCCAGATGGATCTATTCCTCCTGAACTGCTCTCTCCACCCGCCTCACGTGATCCTAGTCCTCGGCGTCTCAGACCGAAGAGCAAAAGTCCTGCGCGCTGGAAGATCATGCGCACCATCAGTGATGCAGTCCAAAATGTCATGGAGAAGAGTGAACCCGGCTTTTATGGTAAAGTTTTACTCCATTCTTTGTTTCCCGGATAGCCGCATCTAAACGTTGTCTTAGTTCCGAGGCTCCATGACTCACGCCCCGGAAGGTTCGTACAGCACATTGATTTCAATCATTTCCGGACCATCGGAATGCGCCGTTCAGTGGAGGAAGGTATGAACAGCCGCTTCGTTACCGGAAAACGTGTCGAAGCACTCCTAAAGGTTTGTCTACCTAACTGTGTGCCTTTTTTGACCTGTTGGCTGATGTCTGCCCCTGAAGGAGATGCCGAATCTCACGGCGTTTGGGGCTACCGAATATATGGATGGGGCCCTAACATTGCCGGTCTTAAATGAGCTTTTTCTCCGCGGAATTTCCTCACGTGGTCGGGGCCGTCCGTCACGTGGGCGTGGCCTCATGTCCAATGACAGTGACAATGAGCTAGAGGAAGACGAGCGCGAGAGGAGGCGAGACTGCAAAGACCTCGAAGCTGTTGATTTTACAGGTTGTGTCAGCGCTGTTTTCGTAGGCGCACTCACCGAGTTTGTCAATACTCATCTCCTCACCAACGACGGTGACTCAAGTGGGAGCGAAGACGAAGAGCGAGCGGACGCGAGGCGTTCTCGTACATCACCGGCTGTCCGTCTCGCCCGAGAGGAATCGTTGATGTTCCCTGGTCTTCAACGTCTCGGTTTGCGTGGTGTAAAATCTATTCAGCCACACATTCTTACTCCCTTTGTGCTCGCCTTTCCCTCTCTCACCCATCTTGACCTCTCCGCGACGCGTGTTACACCAGGACTGCTTGATGCACTTGGCGATTCGCCTGTTAAACTTCATTCGCTTGCTCTGGCCCGATGCACTCGCTTGACCGGAGAGTCGATCAGGGATTTCCTCGTTCGAGCGCCGGCCGCCGCTCAAATACAAGAGCTAACGCTCTATGGTGACCAAACTTTCCCATCGCCACTATCTACCGAGGACCTCAGCGAGATCTTTACCCTCGCGCCATGCTTCCTCAGTGGCGAACTCACATACCTCGACCTATCCAGCGCTCCAATAACCAACGAATTGCTTCAGGAGTGTAGACCACAACCAAAGTTGCGCTCATTGGGGCTTTCCTATATCCCACAGCTTGATCTAAATGCCATCACTACGTTCATCAAGACCAAGGCTATCAGCGTTGAGGTACTCACACTCGTATCCACATCAACGGAGCTTGACTTGAGCCGAGCTGGAGCCGGGATGGGTGGCCCTCGAGGATCCGCCCGTCAAGCCTCCCTCGCTTTGCAAAGACAAGTCATCGGGCCGTTGTGTACACCCACGTCCATACACAGTCCAGAGCCTATTGTCCCACAGGCACCCACACACCTTCGTGTCATCGAATTATCCATCCAGGTGCTCGTCAGCCTTGGAGTTGGTGCTGGGTCCTGGCGGATCATTCGGAGCAAGGGTGGTCGAGGCTGGTATGTTGACACGGCGAGTGGGTGGGTCGGTGGGGAACTACAGAGGGAACTACCTCCCGACCACCCTTTCCGGACCGAAATGGAGCGGCTAGCGAACGCCAACGGAAATGTAAGCGGCGGCGTAGGGTGGCATGCGAGGAAAATGGAGGTATGTAACACATCCTTTCTCACTTGACCCAAGCTAATATCCGCTCCGTGGTTTAGGTCCTGCATGGCTATGGCATGCTGGGCCGTGAGGACGGTTTATACGGCGCGGTTTCGTTTGCGTACCAAGGGTGAATGCGCTAAAAATACCAACGCACGTGACCATGCGGACCGGGGTGGTATTTATGGGTACAGATCAGAATTGTGTTTAGACTCACGACCGCTTTGAAGTCAATGCGGCTGCTGATGCTTTAGACTAATGTGTCTGTGGATGGTCTTTATTTGTGTGTCTTCCATTAACTTACGACTTCACTTACCCGGACTAATTAGCTCCCTGAGGGAGGGTGATACAATGTAGCTTTTCTTATGGTTACGAAAAATGTTCATTCATCAGTCTATATCTAATCTTGTTTCAGAAGTGGAGTGAGAAACAACTCAGCGAGAGTGTCGATACAATAAGAATCAGGTACAGTTTTCCATATGCATAATCCATAGCGACGAGTGCAAAATAGCTGGTGTGCATAAGGCACATGCTCAGAAAGTCGACAAACCGAGCACCACCGTGACGGTATGATCGGCTTTCAGTAAGTGATCGGCACTGGCGGCTGAAATGCCAATGAGCGCTTGAGCTGACTGTGATGTACGGGATCGATGGAGTGGAATGGACGTGCCAGCCGAGTGAAAACATGTCCAGGGTGGTAGTACATCGTCTTAAGCATACACATTCTCGGCGACTGCGCCACGGCGTCGGTACTGTCCAATGATGGCGATATACGGTAAAGACATCGGACAGTATGTACTACTACAAGTACTGTATATCGCGTACCGTAACCCCGTCATTCTGGGTGTCACTGGGTGTCACAAGTGAAGTACTCAGTCAGTGAGTAACAACACTATGGGGTAGGAATTATGGTACGGATGATAAATATCTGCATCTGCATTGTAGTGGGGCTGCTTATGCAAATTAGAAGATGATGCAACCATCAAAACTAGCGTACTCGTATTATGAATGTGAAATCTCCATGTATGGACTGTGGCCGGAAGTGAGCGTATGTGTTATAAAGTGGATGGATGAGCAGCGTCACATTCTGCAGGCAACAACGCCACCCGAGCGGCCTCACCCCGACGGTCATACCTGGTTACGGTAAGTAGTGTCTTTGCAAGGCCCTATGTGCGGCGGGTCGCACGGAGCAGCTACACCGGGAATGTTTTTTTGGAATGAAAGGGCCAGAGATTGGACCATTTGGGGTGGTTTGAGGGCAGATATTTACCCGCTTGTTCGAAAAAAGCGCTGTCAATGTTGACTTGGGCCTCGGCACGAGACCGATGCATGCCCAACTTGCATACGGAACACCTTAAGTAACAAACTCAAGAATCTGAATATCTTACGTCGTGAGCTCTTGCCGTTGCAAGATCCGATGTGTAAACACCGTGTCCAGCTTGGTCTTGTAGTGCCGCTTGGATCCGGGACTCATAGGGTCTGGGGCGCGGTATGTTCCCCGGTGTCGGCTGCGCTCGACAAGCAGCCTCATCCCGACCGCGTGGTAAGGCCTCGAGGACTTGGAACGCCGGGGTTGAATAAACTTCAGTGTCAGCTTAAACTCAGCTACGGCACCATTCGGCGGGTGACACGGGGTGACAACCGAGCTCGGAAAGCATTAGGAGTTGATCATAAAGCTAGAAAGTATTATGGGTCAGCTCTCGATTAGTTAGTAGCTAACCGTCTACCTGATGCCGGCATTCTTGTCGCACGATTAGTACATACTTACTTGAAATAGGAATTGCTACGTATGGTCGCTGATCCTCATACGACTTCTCCGAGTCAGGCTTCGCAAAATCAAAGGAAGGGTGGAAGCCAGGAGGGGCTACGTCGCGCTTTGCCAAGCGTGGTTATGAGGCTATACATGGAAAGGTGTGACAGTGCAGTGCGTGGACATGGAACATTCGAATGGAACGGTCTCTTGTTCGGAGCATCTCCAATTTAGGAAAGTAGCTGCGGAGCTGGGCAGTCTACACTGTGTGCCACTGCCGCAGAAATCGTGAGCTATCACAAGGGTCTAAAGCGTAGAAAAAGCATAGGAAAAAGACACTGATTTATAATATATTTTCCAGTGCCTTCCTGTGTGCATCATGATTTCTGGTGTATGTTTTTTTTTCTCACGTGACGACATAGGCTCCGTGCCAAGAACATCGGACTGCTTGAAATACGGCCAAGTTCATTTACTGTCGCTTTGTTCCTCCCCATCCACAAACCTCATTCCAAGGTACTTCCCTCCTGGTACAACGTTACGAACTTTCTCCAAATCTTAGCACGAGTAGGTTACTTACTGGCCAACGTTACGCCACTCATGGACACACGATCGTCGTCACCAGTGGCAGAGCCAGGCCCTTCAGAGTTGTCTTTCGACTCCAAACAGCTGCTTTTCTCCACGCAGCCGTCTGGTTCATCCTCGGCGGTTAGGGGACTCATGGCAGAGGGGGAAGTCGAACGAAGGAAAACTTCACTTTTGCATAGCCTCATACAGCCTGAGAAGAAGGTGGGGCCGCCTCCAACGACCTGGCAAAGTCTACGAGCCATCGCAACAGCGTCGTGTAAGTCGTCCGCCGACGGAGTGAGCCTCTCATCCTCACCCATTCCTCATTAGACTTGAATGTTTTACTACTTTGTATCCCAATATCCGTATGTCTTGTAGCTTTCCTCCCCTATTTTGTGGTAATTCTTGCTCGGTCAGTGGGCACTCAATTTTGCATTGCCCAACGAACACACCCTCATCTTCGTCTGTATGTCCCCTCCCGTTTCGCACCGGTTTCTGTCAACTCACCCCAACAGTTTCATTTCTGGCCATCATACCGCTTGCCAAGGTCGGTCGTTGGCTCTAGAATTACAGCATAGTGCTCATAAATCACCAGCTGCTCGCATTTGCCACCGATGAGTTGTCCTTGCGAGTCGGACAAACACTAGCGGGCCTCATGAATGCCACACTTGTGAGTTGATCGGTATCTTTTCAAACGACCATCTGACACCGTTCCGCTTAGGGAAATGCGTAAGTGGACCCGTGTTCTTCCTCTTCCTAGGCTTATTTCTCGTTCACTCCTCAGTGTCGAGTTGATCGTTTCGGTATGTTGATTTCAGTCATGTATATCTCCATGCACCTTCATTACACATTCTGTCAGATCATCGCTTTGACTAAATGCGAATTAGACATCGTGCAGTCATCCCGTGAGTAAATCGGTTCGGTCTAAGTCTCTGGGCTCACAAATCTCTACTAGTTATCGGGTCCATTCTAAGTAATCTGCGTAAGCCGTTGCTCGTACTATCGACTGCGCTCCATTAATCTCGCGTTCCGATGAAGTACTCGTGCTCGGCATGTGTTTCTTCGCAGGTGGCTTGAGGTTCTCAGAACAGGGATTTGGCATGGGTACGTGTTTCTCCATCGCATCCCAGTCGTACGCACTGTTTGAAACCTGTCAGTTTCTGCACAGACGAACTCGTCTCTTCTGACAATCAGTGTTATCGCGGTCCTTCTCCCCAGTGCCTTCGTGAGATCTCTTGGAAGCTCTGCTGATGTAAATACGATCGATTCACTGGTCCTCAAAATGAGTCATGGGGTACGTTCGTCAACAACGCACGAACCTATCTGATCTTTTTGCAGGTCGCCATCATTCTTCTTTTCAGTACGGAGCTGTGTTGAGCTCATGATTGTATGACTGATGTAGAGTTTCTACTTTTTCAGTTTATATGTCCTATCTTTTCTTCCAGCTCTTTTCGCACAAAGGTCTCTACCAAGACGACAGCGAGGAGATCCAGCAATCAAAGAAATACACTAACAACCCATTCAAGCTGAAGAAGTTCCGTCGCGGCAAGCAAGCTACGGTGCCCGAATATGCAGAAACGCAATTGGTTTCCTCTCCACTGACCTCGCCTCGGACACAGCCCCATATCGTGGTGCCAGAAGGCGGGCTGGGTGATGCTACTAATCTAGAGTTAGGTCGCATCTCACCACCTGGAGAGGAAGTTGAGGAGCCTCAAATGAGTGTTGCTGTGTCCATCGGACTCTTGATCGGTGTCACTGTGGTAAGTCTGCTGATTATATGCGTTCTGATGGCGAGAGTTATATGATGATCTGCCTAGCTCGTCGCTGTTACCGCAGAATTTTTAGTAGACTCCATCAACGGGTTGGCAGATACTGGCAAGATCAGCAAAGAGTTCATTGGTGTTATTCTCCTCCCCATTGTCGGAAATGCCGCAGAGCACGTCACAGCCGTGCTAGTGTCTGTCAAGGACAAGTTAACGCTCAGTCTGAGTGTTGCGGTCGGTTCTAGTATCGTATGTTCTTCTTAATTATACTCCGTTTCGGATTACAGTAACCTCGTCCTCCAGCAAGTTGCGCTCTTCATCATTCCGTGCGTGGTACTCCTCGCATGTCCTGGATGCTATGTATGCTAACTTGACAACACAGGTTTATCGTAATTTTGGGATGGATACTGGGCAAGCCACTCACACTGTTGTTCGACCCTCTGCAGTCTATCGTCCTGTTCCTTTCAGGTGTGTCCGCTCCTGATTCTTTCACCGATCAGTGGTCTGTAACTCATATGCTGAATGCAGTACTCACTGTCAACTACACCGTCCAAGATGGCAAATCGAACTGGCTCGAAGGGATGATCCTCATATGTACGTTCCGCTCACCGCGTTGACGTCGATTTGCGTCTTGTTCTCATACTGACTACACGTGATAACCTAGGCCTCTACCTCATCGTTGCTGTCACGTTTTGGTTTTACCCTGGTATGTCGCTTTTTGGGGTCGATATCGTCATGTTCTAACGTACCTGTATGATTCAGGTGCAACACCCCTGTTGACCTGTTAAATGATAGCACGTCAAAGGGGACCCGAGCTTCTAAGCTCAAGCAACGAATTTTTACTCACGTCTCCTCCGCCCTAAAACGTACCATCGATTTACCCTCGTAATCCACGTATCCTCTTACTATTCGTCGATGCCTCGTTACTTGTTTATTTATTTACATGATAAACTCCTGGACCGCCTTGACTATTTTTCTATATTAACTTTGGATCAGGCAAGCGAGGGAGCAAGATGCTGTGAGTAGATTTCGTTCGACTGTTGAACAACGCTGGAAAGCGAAAGAGTAACGACCAGCCCTGAGCACATCGGACTAGGATATGTATTAATTCAGAGTCCCTCCGCACACTAACACGACCAAAGTGCTACGGTCGTCTATAGCTTCGCCTTGTTCCCTTCTGCCAGCGTCACCGCTGCACTGGTCAAGACAACAGTCCCTCTTTCTTTGGTCTTCATAGCTGCACATCAGGAAAAGTAAGTGATGAGCACCATTACCATTCTCTTTCCAAAAATAAAAGCGCGACGCACTGAATATCACCTTGTTACCTTCCTTCCACATCTCTGTGATGAGCGTCTCTCCGGGATACACGACGCCAGCAAACCTGTTGGTTTTAGGGTAAGTGAGACACCGAGTGAGCGATGACGACACTCCGAGTTTTTCCGCCACGTACCGAACTTTGATGTCCTTGTAAGCACCATACGTCTTGAGTACGTGCTTACCCGCGATCCCCATGAAGCAAAGTCCTTTGGGTTATCATGCCAGTGATCGGTCAATGCAAAAGGAGTCGACTCTACACGAGTAGCATACCGTGTAGAATCGGCTTATCGAACCCCCCAATTGCGGCGAATTCGGGCAAGATCTGAGGTCGAACCGACCGATTTAAACAAAAACATCCGTCAGGGTAACCATGTGGGGTGAGATAAGGTGGGGAGAAAAATGTAAGATTCTTTCAGACCCGGGTGCTGACAGATTATGCTTACGTGTAACGGGTTGTAATCGCCGCTCAGACTGGTTCACGCGATTGGACGTTCGGTGAGAGATCGCTCGAGAAGAGATCGCCAACGGTGATGGAACTAACCGATACAGCGCAGCTTGTGCGGGGAAGGTCTTTTCTTCCATGACCGCATCGGGCGCACGACGCGGCGGTGTGTTCGCCGCCGTCGCAGCGCCCCTGTCTACAGACACATCAACGCCACGTTGATCAGCCACGGCGAGTTCGGCCGAGAGAAATGGGGCATACCGGCACCTGTACGTTTACCGCCAAAACCGCCCGCGCCACGGATGAACATGGTTGCTTGGTTTTCAAACAGGAGTTGACCCGTGGCCTTATCTCTGGTCTGAACGAGGGTCGTGACGGAAGCAGCCTTGCCTTTATCTAAGACTTCGAGCAACCTATGCTCCATGCGATCAATGGCGCATGGAGACCCGACTGATGATTATGGCACACCGAGATTCGTTCACAACCTTGGCTTCTGTAGGTATGGGCCCTTTGATAGACAAGTATTGTTCGCCGTGTAAAAGTTTTGCCTACGACGGTCGGGAAGCATTGTTCAATGACAAGGCAGCGCAGAAAGAAACTGGGGAGTTAGACCAGAGACAGTGAAGCGCAGGATCCGATTGGACAAACGTACCGGATTGAAGTTTGGGAGCCATCCGAGTGGTAAGCCAGAGCTGGCACCAAACTGTGGGATGACCCCAAAGGTAGGGAGGGCGCTGAACCCATCATCACCCTCGTACGTCCATTGTAGCTCTTGCTCTGTAGCACCGATACCGAGATTGTAAAGAATGACGTCTCGTTCCGTGTACGAGTAATCCTGGTCTGCCGGGACGTGTTTCTTCGCGTCTGCTACTAGCTGCAAGTCTTCGGGATCGACGAAAACGGCGGGTAACTTGGACATGGTTTCGGTTACTTGTTGGATGGGTCAAATAACGAAGAGATGCTGATTATTTGAATAGATGTGAAAGCCTCGATGATATCACATGGCAAAGTTAGCGCCAAACGATCACGTGTCCTCGCGACTCAGCCCGTTTCTCGAACGCGCCATCGTCGATTCGAGTATGCGCATCAATAATTACACCGCCCATTTGTCGTCGATGACCAGGAGCTCGAAGAGCACCTCGTCCAGTTCGTGACGCAAATGCGAGCGACATGGAGGAGGGCAAGGCAAACGACTAACCATTCTCATCTCCTTGTCCCACTCCCGTGATACCACCACCCCCGACAGACATTCGGTATCGAGCGGCGCTGTTACGCGGAAACCCGCACCAAAGGTAATGCTGGTGGGTAACTGTTGACGGCATCCTTTGTGGTGGGTCACCCATGTACCCCGGTCGTTGTCCCTAGGTTTGGTCCAGAGAAAGCCCAAATGTGTTTCTCGCCTGATTGTAGATGACGAACCATCACTGTATTTTATGTCCCAATGTAGGCCCATCGGTAAGATCAA
>JBBPJP010000694.1:0-16504 GCA_038088775.1 Boletus barrowsii | reverse complement strand
GAAAGCGGGGAAGATTGGTAAGGTCCGATGACTGTTTCTATTAATGAGAGTGGATATGGTCCAATGTATCTACCTTTAACTATTTCTTTGTGCATTATGTCGTGAAGTTGGTTATGGAACATGCTGATGGATGTGGCATTATGTGGAATCTGTACTCGTGTGATGCTAGGAAAATTAACTATAAATCCATGTTTTAGTCCATGTGGTATGTTACCATAGTCACTGAGGAGATTGGCTTCTCGGAGAAGTCGTTCCCATGTGTCTGGTTTATAAGGAGTTAGTGCCCGTGAATTTCTGCGCTCTAGGGCAGCGTATAGCTCCATGTGAAGCAATTCCGCATCCAGAACAGATGTGTGCGAAGCATCATTTGTTAGTGCATCCCTCCCTATGCTGCCATCTCGTGCAGAGACGTTGGTTGGTGGGTTTGGCGACGAGTTGTCTGTTGACTCGTTTGGCAAAGGTTTCGTGCTTTCCGTCCCAGGTTTTGTCTTTGTCGCATTCCGAGACAGGAACTGTGTGGGGTTCGATGCCGAGGCATACGGCGCACGGGTGGAGGGCTCGAGCATTGGGTTGGCTGGCGAGGGGTTGGCTCGAAAGGAACGGTTATGCTTGTGCGTGCATTCTTCTGGAGACGTTGGAGATAATGGGCGCTTCGAGGATGAGGGTTGTCTGGCATGCGAGTTAGGGTGGGAGTGAGAGGGGGTGGCGCCCGTTGATTGGAGCGAGGCGATAACAGCGGATAGTTTGTCCATTGCCTGTTTGGGTAAGTAGGCCCATAGAGGGGCAGGAAAAAATGGCGTAGGGGCCAGTGTGGTAATTAGGCCCGTAGGGGGGCAAGGAAGTGTGGGGTTGGGGCCAGCGTGTTGATGCGCATGGGCGTGGAGCCCGTGTATAGGAGGTATGTGCCACGTAGGGGTGGCAGATGTAATTATGGTAATTAAAAGAGGGAGGGAGGAAGGAGAGAAAGGAGGGAGGTACCGGTTAGTAGAAGATGCGGGCTGGTGTGATGAAATTTTTACTTGCCTCTCTCGCACTGTTGGCTGCTACAGCTACAGCGTTGTCAACAATTTCGGAGCGGATGTCATCCAGGAGGGACTGTTGTATATATTTGAGGTTGAAGGAGTTCGCAGTGCCAAGAGTGTCATGCCACCTTTTTCGGGCTACTGCCTGGTAGTGGATGAGGGCGCGACGCCACCTTTCGTCCTGGTGGTGACGCCAGCTGTGGGAACCTAAGGCTAGCCAGAACTGGAGGTGGGCTTGTATACGCGGTTCATCCCAACCACATTCTTTCATGGCGGTGAGTATGCGGTGAGTAGCTTCATCGATCTGCTGCCATGTGAGGACCTTGTCTTCGATGACGTTTTGCTTGGCTTTGGCAGAGACAAGGGGAACGAATGAGTGGAGGCCTTGGTCATCTCGCATGAGTGTGAGGGCTTCGTCATCGGTGGAATGGACAGTGGCTTGCGCGTCTGCGAGGCCTTTGTTTGTGAAAAAATATAGTTCACAGAATTCGCCTTTGTGCAGCTTGCGCAGGGCGAGTGGCGACAGGATGACGGGGGGTGTGCTTGACATGGGGATATCAGCGAAAGGGAGGAATTTGTTGCGGTTCTTTTTACGCTCCTCTTGGCGAGCTTGCTCTTCTTCCTCTTCCTTCCGTCTGCGCTGTTTGTCTGCTTCGGCTCACTGCTGCTCTTCGCGCTCTTGTGCCAGGAGTTCTTCAGCACGGATGTGAGCATCCCATTCATCTCGGTCTATGGCATTCTGTTCCAGCCAGATATTGGTGAGCCTCAGTGCGGCTTCTTCATTGGTGAGGTGGAAGTCATCAATGAGGGATTGGCGTGATGCTTCATAGCGTTCCGCGAGGTAGTCAGGTGGAACTGCGTTGTGGGGGTTCACTAATGGGAGCATGGAAAGGAGTGTATGAAAAAGAGTGTAAACGAGGACTACAGTGCACGGAAGGCTACGGACAGCCGGGGATGCGAAGTGGGCAGAAGTGAAAAATGATGGGCCCACTTTGCTTCTCACGCAAAGACTATACCCTACGGGCGCCTTCGGCTTACGTAGGCTGACAACATCCTCCTTCGATCCACTGCACCATCTCCATGATCTTCCATCTATTTGTTTATTTACTTTCTTGTATGTGCGCCCAAAAACGTCGGATCCGAGTATGTACTCGTGGATTGCTTAGTCAGCAGTAGGGCTGACTCCATAAGCATGCGAGAACAAATCAAATCTATCAGGTGACCGTTGCGCGGATTCCCACGTACACGTAATCATTGAGGCGCCACCAATCCAGTCACTGACGGAAGTGAAACGACTTACAATCAGCAACTGTGTCACTGACACTATGGTAATCAGTGACACCACATCTGTAAATCACCTTTTTTGGGACAGTTACCACACCAGTTACAGTAACTTACAGCAGTGTGACAGCATCACAGCATAACAGCTGACAGCCACACAGCCATATACCCAGGCACATGACGTACATGCACGCACGGAGTCAACAGAGTGGGACAGCACAGGCGGAGGATATTTGTGCTCACCAGCATTCTAGTACCACATTCAGAGCAGATTTAATTCACAGAAGTATGGCGTTACAAGTATACAAAAATTCCCACCACGTTCCACATCCCTTGTACCGCGGTGCTTAACACGCGCATCACAATTCATAGTACTATGTACACTGTCTTTCTCTTTGTGTGGCTTGCTGGGTTAGATGTACCATACGAGACCTGTAAACCACGCTGACTCGGGCACAGGGTAATTAACTTTGGTTGTAGGCAGTTGTAGGTGTGCAGGGAATGGACACACCATCGCGGTGGCATTGCCGGAATCATCCAGTTCAGGTTCTGGCTCCTCTTGGATAGGTTTTTCTTGAGACCAATACTCTCTAATCTGCTTAGCATACTCATTCTGATCTCATTAGAGTATTCAGCACATGACATCGATGTCAAACGCACCATGTCAGAAGGGCATCTGACAGCCTTCCAAGCCTTGCTGCTATTTACATCCCCAGCAAATGACGTGTGTGAGACCTGCTGAGCATCTGCCTGAGGCAAAAATAGCCTCATGCTCACGGACGTGGTAATTCTGTCATCCAAGATACATTTAGCGAAATCACATCTTTTCACCAAGGGACCCCTCGGAAAGAACTTACACCCTGATGACGCTCAGGATCGAGTCTGCACAATTCCTTTGATATGCTATCCGCCGAAAGTTCCTCTTCTGTGTCAGATATTCCAATATCGAGCAGCAAATCGCTCTTCGTCAGTGCACTGGCATCACCAGTACTGCGAGTACGCCTTTGACTTGGGCGATCAGCGCTCGGTGGCATTGACATTGGGCGGGGTGGTGTATAGTAGACCACCGATTCCTCCTGATCCCTCCTCTGTGCTTGCCTTCGTTTCTCCAAAATCAGCTGCTCCCTTGCCCTAATGGCATCCTTGGTTGGCGAAGCAGGTGCAGCCTGCTCCTCCACTGGACTCCTGAACAAAGGTCCCGTATAGACAACCGAATCCGTTGCAGCACGCTGTATTGGTAACGGTAAGGGTCGTGAAGGCTGTGATATAGGCACGCTGCGAAAATTGTCCATCGAGAGATCCATGTCGATCTCTGTCTGCATGCTATTGTCTCTGGTGTCACTGCTTGGATTGGCACTGGATTGGCTGGTTTTGATACCCTCTGTCACCAACTCCATCTGAACCTGGGAGCATGCATTTGGCTTCTTGATGCTTGGGCCAGAACTGCCTTTGACATTGTCCATAAGTCGGTCGAGGGCAGACTGCATTTCGCCGAGTTGGATGGATCCCACCGAGTCTCGCAATCCCATCCCTCTGCTTCCACTTAGATCAAAGCTTGTCTCGAGCATACCAAAACTTGACTGCAGCCATGGTGGTGTAGACTGTGATCGAAGCGGCTCCGCTATTGATGGTCAGGTAGGTAGTGAATCGTCATCTGCGACTGCAGGCCATGCATCACCATCCGTGGTGTCCTCTTCATTATGTTCGACATCTTCTTGTCCGTCAACATTGGCAGTAGCAGAACTTATCGTGTGCTTCTCGATGGTCTGGATGATTGCAAGCTCGGCACTGATATCAACAGTGCCAGGCGTCATGTCCAAGCGTCGCTCGTCCTCCCTGTCCGACCCTCCGACATCTGGTGCAACATTACTCTGTCCATCATTTATCCTTCTGTCCACTTTCTCAGCTGTGAGTGGCTCTGCATGGGGTATGGGGAACCAGGGGCAGGTGATCCCAATGGGCTTTCCATGCTCCTTTTCCGCATCAACCTCATATGAGCATCCTCTCTGCTAATTCTTGTCCTTGGCATACACTCGCTATACAATTCTTGCATGCTTGCAACCTTGTGCAGGGGGGACCCTGTCCACATGGATGGGGGTATGGATCTGAGGGCAGGAGAGCCAGTGGGTCTGGATGAGATGTTGAGCAGGGAATCAGATAGTTGAGGCATCACCTCTGAAGGAGATGGACTGTGGAATGAACTGGAGGTGGAAAAAGAGTGAGGGTTAGGAAGGGGAGGAGTACTCGTTGTGAACGACGCATTGCGTGGGATAAGGTCCAACAGTCTGGGGACAGCATCCATGTTGTCGGATGGTGGTGGATTGAGGACCATTTGAAGCTCTACCTCCAAGTCAAGATTCGACAAGGACACCTCCAACTGACCAATTGACAAATTTGTAGGGTCTAGAGGGTCGTCGAATGAAGTAAAGGACAGCTCGCCAACCTCTTCCTTCACGTTTGATATAGAGAAAGGGTCCGCAGTAGAAAAGGCTACATCATAATCATCAGTGTCGGAAATGGAAAAGGACGTCTAAACCCACTGCCATGACTAATCTTGGGGGAGCTTTCATCTCTCGGCAGTTGTAATTCGAAGCGTGGAATGAGAGAATCTTGATTGGAGTGCTCGCTGTGCGCAGGTTTCTTTGCTGGGCTCGGTGACGATGGCGTCATATTGACGTCCACTTCAACTTCATCCATTTGGTGCTCTTGGTGTGCGCACTCAACATGCGTAGACCTCCCAAGAGGAATGTCTAAGCTAGAAGATATATCCATCAAGGAATCCACTGTTCAGGGTGTCGAAGGAGAGTCATGCACAAGTCAGCTAGAATGGTGCAAGGGAAAGCCTGGGGCAGACATTGTGGGAGATGATACATTGGCTCGACGTCGCGTGTGCTGAGCACTCTGCGTGATGGCTGCATCCGTACGGGTTGGTCCACGGCTCGAGGCTCATGGAGTGATTGATTGGGAAAGGTGATGGTGGTGCGAGCCTGAGTGGCAGGGCTACTAATGCTGCTTTGGCCCAAGGGATCAGATCAATCATGGGCGGTGGTGGATGCTCTTCTTCGGTACTGACTAAAGGGCTCTTCATGATGGGTTCTTTCTTGATGAACCCTTGATAAGCTTTGGACTGCCGCCTCATTCTGAGACGGCAGGGCCACTTCAAGTCGCTCGGACTTCTAGTAGTAGACGCAGATAACTCGCAACTTCTGACAATGTTATTCGGTATTACTACTACGACAAAGAAATAGCATAGTAGAACTCTTTGTTGAAGTAACTGTTCAACCAAAAAGACTGAGAAAAATGTGAACTATTGCTACTCATAAGATGTGGATCAGCAGCTCTGCCGAAGTGAGGAACAAGATGGGCATAAGATCTGATTTGATCGAGAGGAAAAACATCACCCAACAATGCGCCCGAGGCACGCGTTGCCCACTTCAATACATGTAGCACTGTTGCTGGATCAACCTGCGACCGCTGTTGAGGGGCCACATCAAATCGTCGAGCATAAACGAGAAAACATTCGTCCCATGTTATCTTGCATCCTCTAGGAGAAAGAGGACGCATAATGAGGCAAATCTCAATGATGGCGTGACCTATTAGATGAGACTCAAAGTTATGTTCATTAGAGATACTATATATCACACCTGTAAGACCACTAGAAGGCCATTCATGGCGTCCATCTATGTGTAATATTGCTGCATCGTGGCGGCTGTAATGCACAGCGTAGTGACGACGAAGTGTGCTGTGATACGAAATGTAGCGAGACTGAGGACGAGGAACAAAGTACTCTGTGAGCGAAGTCTATCTTCGAGACGATGCGAAGACTTGACGGGTCTCTTCTATCTAGGTACCTGAGAAGGCTCACTAGACTCGAAGGTCACTAGAATAACGCTATATTGCGTAGAACTTGTTACGCTTGGTCCGGGTAGGAACGAGCGTAGCCTTTGGTAAACGAGGAACGAGGAGAGCGTCGAGTCAGAAGTTCGATGAGGACTTATAGAGCGAGGTTTCAAGGGTCTGAGAGGCTTCGCGGGACGATCCACACGAAGGTGGAAGGTTCTAAGGTTACTGGTAGATACCAGTAGTTCAAGGGTTCGAAGGGTCAAGGGGATCGGGCTGGACACCGATAGGGAGACAGTCGAGAGCAATTGATTGCATGAGAGTACAAAAGAATCAAAGGAGCTCAAGCATGAGGAAACGCAGGAGCGGTAGTCTAGGTTTATATACGTTGAGTATAGAAACCGATGGAACGTTAAGGGCAAGCATAGAACGATGATGAGTAATCGCAGAAGATAGAAGAATCTGATGGAAGGAAACGATGACTTGGTAAGTGAACGCCGTCGGAACGCCGACAAGATATACTGGGATAAAGGGGACGTCATCGTGAGAGAAAAGAGATATAAGTCCGAGGAGAGTGAGAGAGACGCGCGATTGGTACAAAGTGAACAAGAAAAGAAAGAATTGTAACATTACTCCCTTACTAGATCTAAGACACCGTCGAAAGACCTAATACAAACTTGAATACTCGTAACCAGGGGATCCGGTTATGTTGGAGTACCCAACGTCGTTGATGACGTCGTCCAACTCTGGGGATGGAGCGGAGCGTCGAGGAGAAGCCAACCTGCGAGGAGGAGGGACTGGAAGACCGCGTCCAGAACCCGAAGAGCGGTAGGAGCAGGAGGAACGGGAAGAACCAGAAGACGAGGTGGACCCTCGTCGAGGAGTCCTAAAGGAAACCAGCGCGGGGGTGCCACGAGCACGACCAGAGATACGAGCTGTTAAGGTGCCACGAGGATGGGGGGAATTGGCCGAGGATAGTCTATCTAAAAGGGCGGGGCGCCGTGTGAAGGTGGGGCAATTGGCTTGGCTATGCCCGGGGGCCCATTGGCGACATCCCATGATGGGACATTGGTAGACCGGACAGTTCACTCGGAAGTGTCCAAGACGGTGGCACTGAAAACAAGCTTCGTTGTATCGGGGGTCGGAAGGGAGGAGAGGGGCGACATGGAGGGTGCCATAGAATGGTTTGTTCTGGTAATTGTAGGTTCGTTCCGCTTCAGTGACGGCGGTTAGTTCCTCGGGGGATAGGGCGGAGGAGGACGCAGATGGCGTAGATGGGGAGCGAGCGGAATGGTAAGAGGAAGAGGACGACGACTCATCCCTAGTACACTGCAGGGGATAGATCCCTGTACTTGCGATCCTAGAGGCAGCGAGTTCGACCGCGTAATGATCTACGTCCTGGAGAAATTCTCTGAATTCCATCTGGTACATGATTTGATGGAGCTCGTGTAGAATGTTCTGCTGTGTCGACTTGACCCAGCTGTGATCCATATGGTCGGTGGAGAAAGAAGTGAGGTTGTTGGTGACGAGGGAGAGTTGTTGGGTTTGTAAAAAGGCCCTGTAGAGGGCGAGGAAAGCTGAGTTCATATCGAGGTGGGCGTCGATAGGGATGGCCATCCCAGTGTTGCAGATGTAACGGGAGACATTGTTCATGTAGCAAGGAGAGGGTGTCCCCTCCTTAATGGCGTTGGCGTACACAGGGATCTCGACGGCAAGGACGGGTCTCGGACTAGCTGTAGGGGAAGAAGAAGAAGGAATGGGGCGAAAGACTATAGGAGAGGAGGGAACAGGAGCAGCTAATGGAGCGGGCATAGAGATGGGTTTGGGGATGGTAGTCGTTCCCGGGATATTGACTGGGAAGAAGGTGACATGGCGGGCAGCGGGTTCAGGGACGGTGACGGGGTTGGAGCCCCATCCAGGTTCGGCAGTAGTAGACACGGGAGAAGAGGGGGTAGAGGCGGTGACGGAGGTTTCGGAGGAGATAGAGGTCTGTTGGGAGGTCATGGTGGTTGAAGGCGAAGAGGGTTAGAGGCGGAAGACAGAGGGGTGAAGCTTTTTATAATCGTTTAGGACAGACTTGGAATGTTTCAAGTTCCGTTCTGGGAGCCAAGAGTCTTCTTCAGCCGAGTATCCTTTCCATTGGATCAGGAACATATGGTTCTTCGGAGTTCCGCGGTGGCGTAAGATCCATTCCACCTCGTATTCTTCTTCGCCTTCGATAAGGTCAGGCGGTGGAGCTGGGAAGTTTTTACCGTGTACGGGGTTTTCACGATAGGGCGATAAGAGGGAGGTGTGGAAGACTGGGTGGATCTTTTTGTTCCAAGATTTTGGTAAGCGGAGTTGGTAAGTGATCGGGGATAGGACCTTGGTGATAACGAAGGGTCCTTCCCGTTTAGGGGCGAATTTGGGGTTGGCGGCGGAGCGGCAGAGGTTTCTAGCTTCTAGCCATACCTTATCGCCGAGGGAGAAAGGCGTGAATCCGCGGTTATTTCGGGAGGCCATGACTTGTCGGGCGAGCTCATGGGAAGCTAGGGCTTCGTCCCGAGCGGCAGAGAGATCTTTCAAGCAGGATTCTATGGCTGGGAGGGTTGTTTCAGCAATGACCGAGGGGAGAGCACAGGGTTCATATCCCATCATGAGATAGAACAGGGATTTGCTGGTGACGGAGTGAGGGCGGTGATTGTGGGTGAATTCAGCGTGTGAGATTTTGTCGGCCCAGGAAGTGGGATTGTTTCCGCAGAAGATGCGGAGGTAGGTCTCAACCTCTTGGTTTACTCGTTTGGTTTCCCCATCAGATTGGGGATGATAGGCAGTGGAGAGGGAGATGTCGTAGTTTAGGAGGCATCCCAGCTCGCGAGCAAAGGAGGAGGCGAATTGTGGGCCTCGATCAGAGATGATTTTGTCATAGAGACCAAAGCGGAGATAGACCTTGTGAAAGAAAAGAGAGGCAACGCCTTCGGCGGTGATAGTTTTCTTGGTGGGGCAGAGAATTACCCCCTTAGTAAGGCCGTGGTCCACCACAACCAACAAGGAATTGAAAGAGGATGAGATCGGGAGATCTACGATCAAATCACAAGAGACCTGCTGGAAGGGACGGTTGCAGGAAGACTTGATCAGAGTCAGCGGGGGTACGGTGGGGTGCATGTTTGCCTTATTCTGCTGGCAAACAGAGCAGCCTTCGACATATTTCCGGACAAACTGCGCGAGGCCAGGCCACCAAAATTCTGCAGCAACTAGTTGGCGGGTCTTCAGATACCCGGGATGTCCCACAGTCTCGTGGTCATGACATCGCTCCAGAATAGAGCGACGGAGGGATTTGTCGGTGGGAACGTAAACTCGCCCTTTATAGGTAAGGATGCCCTCGGAGTATTGCCAGTCGGAGAGGCGGGAGCAGAAGGCTGGGGGAATGGTTCTGTCAAGGGATTGGAGCGCCTGTAGAACAAGAGGGTCAGAGGAGGAGTGGGAGGCAATGTGGTGTGAGAGGGTAGAGTCGATCAAGCGGACAAACATGGACGGTGGGAGTAAAGTAGTCCCTTGATTGTCGTCGGATTCCATGGGGAGCATGTCACGTCGGCGAGAGAGGGCATCAGGTCCGGAAAGGAGAGATCCAGGTACATGGATCATCTTGAGATCAAAGTCTGTGAGGTCTAGGAGCCATCGTGCTTGTCGACAGTTAAGGTCCTTTGGTTGTCGGAAGTAGGTGAGGTTTTTATGGTCGGTGAAGACCTGGACTGGGAAGGAGGCACCGTGAAGATAGTGGCACCAAGCCTTAAGAGCACGGATGATGGCGAGGAGTTCGTGATCGTAGATGTCATAATTTCGTTCCGCTGGAGAGAACGATTGGGATAGGTATGAGCAGGGATGCCAGTCTCCATTGGTGTCTGTCTGGAGGAGAATAGCTCCAGTGGCATACTTTGAGGCGTCTGTGGCAATCGCGAAGGGTTTGGAGTGATCTGGGAGTTGGAGAACGGGTTCAGCCAGGAAAGGTTCTTTGAGGTGGGAGAAACAGCGATCACACTTGTCGGACCAGCTCCAAGGCTGAGTCTTCTTGGTAAGGTCGATGAGGGGTCTGGCGACAGTGGAGTAGTTGGGGATGAAACGGCGGTAGAAGTTGGCAAACCCGAGGAAGGAGCGGACTTCTTTGGGAGTAGTGGGGACGGGCCATTTGGAGATACTGTCCAATTTGACAGGGTCCATGGCGATATGACCAGGTTCTATGATCATTCCGAGGTATTCTACCGTTCTGGTAGCGAATTGACACTTTTCGAGTTTCAAGTGAAGGTCGAGTTCTTGCATATGCTGGAGAACTCGTTTGGTCTGTTCGGTGTGTGTCTTTTCATCGGGGGAGAAGATGAGAAGGTCTTCCATGTAAATGATGAGCCATCCTTCAGCAATCATGTCTCTGAAGGAGTCGTTCATGAATCGTTGGAAGGTAGCGGGAGAGTTCGTGAGTCCGAAGAACATGACAAGGGGTTCAAAGAGCCCCTTGTGGGTGATGAACGAGGCTTTCCATTGGTGTCCGTCCTTGATGCGGATGTTGTTGTATCCCCATCTGACATCAAACTTGGTAAAGACCTTAGTGTCTTTGAGTTTGTCGACGAGGTTGGAGATGAGCGGGAGGGGGTAGGCATCACGAACGGTATGTTCATTGAGGTATCTGTAATCTTGGCAAGGTTGTAGCTTGCCATCCTTCTTTTTGACAAAGAAGAAGGACGATGCCTGGGGGGAGTTTGACGGGCGAATCTTCCCAGCAGCGAGATTCTCGTCGAGAAAGTCCTCAGTGGCCTTTTGTTCAGCAGGGGAGAGGGGGTAAACCTTTCCAATCTTTGGGGTGAAGGAGTCGTCAAGGTTGATTTCATGGTCATAGGGACGAGAAGGGGGAAGGTGGTCTGTGGCTTCCTTAGAAAAGACGGAGGAGTAATCAGAGTATTCTGGAGGTAGGGTGACTTTAGGTTTCGCCTTCTTGGCGGCAGCGGCAAGTTCGGTCGCGGTAGTCAGTTTTGCGATGACTGGGGAGTTTGCAGGGAGGTATTGAGATCCACAGCGGATAATGCAATGGATTGCATAATCCTGACGGGCTCTGTGCATGTATTGGATCTCAGTTTCTTGGTTTAGATAGTCGTAGAGTCTGCTGTCATAGACAGAGTCTACGTTAATATGGCGTGGGGGTCGAGGAGAGGGTCTGGAGAAGAAGTTGTCATGTCATTTTTGATCAGCGACATGAGTCTGATAGAGGTTGGAGGATTGGTCGGAAGTTTCGGGGATGGAGAGGGTCTGAGAAGACCAGTTGATGGAAGGGTTCACCACTTTAAGCCAGGGGAGTCCTAGGATGGCGTTCTCTCGTCCACAGTTCATGACGTAGAAGAGAACTTTGTGGGCGATGCCTTCAATGTTAACGAAAAGGAGACAAGAGTATCGGATGTCGCCTTTCTGGTTGGTGGATTGGTCGATGTTTCGTACGCAGATGGGAACATCGAGTTTTGTAGTGGGTAGTCTGTGTTTTCTGACAAACTGCCAGTCAATGCAGTTAATGTCCACACCGCTATTGACTAGAGCAGCGGAGTCGACGACTTTCATTGTATGCGAAGGATCGATGAGTTGAACGGGGATTTTCATAGATCTAGAGGACTTCGATACTAGTACAGGAGCAACAGTAGTAGGGCCTCCTTTTCAAAAATCCTGCGAGGGGCAGGAGAACGACACCTTTCTAATGGTGGTTTCATCGTCATCATCCTCAATCTCTTGGAGTTGAGGGAGTTCTTCTTCGACCTTTCGAACCTTTCATTCAGTGGGAGGAGAAGTGGGGCATTTGTGGGATCTGTGGCCAGTCTTGCGGCAATGGAAGCAGCGGCCTTCCTTGATGCAGCGTTGCCGTTCTTCGGGGGTTAACTTAGAAAGGCGGACGGCGTCAACGTCCATGGCGTTGGGGTCTCGTTCCCTTCGAGAGGGAGTGGGGGCGACGTAGGGTAGGGAAGAGTTCTTCCCGTGGCGGGCAATTTCATCAGCACGGTCAAACTGTGCCTGGAACTTTTGAGCTTTGCTCATCCAGGATTCAATGGTGTCAGGGACAGTGTCCATGGAGAAGATGCGGCGCATGAGGCCGGCAGGGATGGCGGAGTAGAAGTACCCAATCAGTACACGATCTTCGGATACTCCAGCGATGGCGGCGTGGTTGGAGAACTGGGCGATATAGGATTTGAGAGAGGGCTCCCACTTGCCATCCTTCTTCCTGGTCATCCTCGTGGTCATGAGCCACGCGAGGGAGTTGCCTTGGGTGTCGGCATGCTTGAAGGAAGCGTTAAACTTCTTGATGAAGTCGTCATACTTCCCTAGATTCATGGAAGTGGACAGGCCGGAGGCAAAGTTGGCGATGGCAGCAGAGTGGAAGGTGGTAGCCCAGGTGGCAGCGGTCCCCTTGGTCATGTAGGAGAGGGCAAAGGTGACCTTCTTGTTATCAGTGTTGTAGACATCCTCGTTAACAAGGAGATAGGTGATTACCGAGCTCAACCAGTTGTTGGCTCGTTCATGGGATCTGTCGAAAGCTTCGGGGCTTCCAAGACGGAGTTCAGTGGGTTTCGAAGTAGACATGGGTGGTCGAGGGTTGGTAGGAGGAAGAGGTCGTCTGAGGGGAAGAGCACCAAAGGGAGGGGGGCGTCGAGCTGTGGGAGTGGGAGATGGGGGAGTGGGAGCACGAGGAATGGAGAGCAACGATGAGAAGGTGTGGGAGAGGTCTAGCTCGGCTGCTTGTTCCGCTTCGGACAAGAGCGGTACGTCAGGGTCAGGGGAGAGGCTTGGGGGTTCTTCGTCAGGGGAATCAGAGATTTCTGAGTCTGGGAGTTCAGCGGGGGGAGGTCGTTGGGACAGTTCCCAGACTGAATACGGGAGTCTAGGTCTTTCCGAAATGTTGGCAGCTTACGACGGTGGTAGCTGGCAAGGACACGCTTGAGCTTTTGTTACGCTTGGTCCGGGTAGGAACGAGCGTAGCCTTTGGTAAACAAGGAACAAGCGTAGCCTTTGATAAACGAGGAACGAGCGTAGCCTTTGGTAAACGAGGAACGAGCGTAGCCTTTGGTAAACGAGGAACGAGCGTAGCCTTTGGTAAACGAGGAACGAGGAGAGCGTCGAGTCAGAAGTTCGACGAGGACTTATAGAGCGAGGTTTCAAGGGTCTGAGAGGCTTCGCAGGACGATTCACACGAAGGTGGAAGGTTCTAAGGTTACTGGTAGATACCAGTAGTTCAAGGGTTCGAAGGGTCAAGGGGATCGGGCTGGACACCGATAGGGAGACAGTCGAGAGCAATTGATTGCACGAGAGTACAAAAGAATCAAAGGAGCTCAAGCATGAGGAAACGCAGGAGCGGTAGTCTAGGTTTATATACGTTGAGTATAGAAACCGATGGAACGTTAAGGGCAAGCATAGAATGATGATGAGTAATCGCAGAAGATAGAAGAATCTGATGGAAGGAAACGATGACTTGGTAAGTGAACGCCATCGGAACACCAACAAGATATACTGGGATAAAGGGGACGTCATCGTGAGAGAAAAGAGATATAAGTCCGAGGAGAGTGAGAGAGACGCGCGATTGGTACAAAGTGAACAAGAAAAGAAAGAATCGTAACAGAACTAGCTTAGGGAAATACATGGAAAGAGAGAGACTATATATACGGTAGGCCCAGTGGCGGTGTTCAGATATAAAGGGAAATAAAGGAGCGGGAGCCCAAAGGGATTCTGTCTCCGTGTGATGCGCAGCATCGAAGTCAGAAGTAAAAATAGATGCGCAGCATGAATATGAAATAGATCAAGATTAGCTGCAGCAGACAAAGTCTGAATAAGGATGCTGTGGCGGAACGGAAAGGAAGACTAATCCAAAAGGGTATTGCGGGGCCCCGTGTGAGCCAAGAGAGAAAGAGAATTGGGAGAACATATCTGGTAGTTGTGGAGGACGACTCCACTACGGATACAACCTTGTAAGGTGTTGCAGAGAATGGCTCTGCTTGGAATACAACGTATAGTGAAAGGGTGAGACGAAAGTCGAGCGAATGAAGAAAAGACATTGAGTGTCCCCTACTAAACCGTAATAGCAGCCATATTCCCATGTGTGGTTGGCGGGGTGAGCATTGATTGTAAATACCGGGCCAACAGAAGTGTGATTGTGGTGCAACTTCTGCTGGAGATGAACTTTGTACCAGACTTAAATCTCACTGAATGGTAGGTGAACATCTGCATGTGCACGTTGCTGCCCTCCAAACGAATGAAAATTCTGGGCGTAGGGTCCTTCACGACCCAGGTAATCGGCGATGGCTGGGCAAAGGTCTGGAATGTTGGACATTTCAGTGGCTTGATCAATTGCAATGTGCTTGATTGAAGGGTCGTAGTTGAGACGGAAAGCAGTTGGTCCAGATGTAAATGTGTGGATTGGGTGTGGGATAGATCCTGGGACAGCGGTCAAAAGTGTCTGAGCAATGGAGAAGAAGTTGGGAACAGGACGCTTCGGAGCCCAGATATCATTGAGCAATGCTGTGGGATGCTCCTCAGAATCCTCATCCTCTGCACTTGGATCGTCTACATCACCCGCTGCTAAATCAACTTCTGAATCCGGAATGTCTTGGCCATTATCTGGGCCATTACGAAGGGCGGAACTGAGCCGAGTTGCTGTCTCGAAGGCCCAGCATCTCTCGATGCGATCCAGATAGCGGCAGATCTGCGAGTCAAAATTGTGATGGTTCGTCGAGGCTGCTGGGTCTTTGATCACCTCGACGTGCGCATGTTTGGTTGTATCCACTGACCATTGTACCGGTACACCAATCTGGCTTACGCTGGGTGCGATGCTCTGCATTAACTCGAGTTTGGGAATTTGCCAGTGGTCTAAAGCAGCTCTGCTTTTCGCCCCCCTTCGTAGTCCTTCGTCGGTGATGGTAGATTTGTGTTCATGGAACTTAGCGAGAGCATCCTTGATCTTGTCACATGTCGAAGAAGTAAGGACATGGGCCTGGGCAAGGTATCAAAAGTCCATCAAGGCACGGATGGCTATCACAGCGCCTGTTGGCATAGCACCTGCAATGACAGGCACAATGTATCGCTGGACATCGCGTTTTGTACAACCAGTAACCTGCTTCAGCGTGGTAATACTGTCCTTGAAATGGCGCAAGCCGACAATTGGCTGTAAAATGGAATAGCGGAAGTTGAGTTCTTGGGACCCAAGAGCATTTTTGCACCACTGGACATCATGATCCCAGAACTCCCCATACCAATGGTGCAATGCCTCTGGGGAAAAGAAGTTGGCAGGATTGGATAATGGCCAGTCACGGAAAAATGGTTCAGCGACTCCACTGAGCCTGAAGCATTCACATTGAGTGAAGTACCTCTCCACATCGTCCGGGTCGCATGTAATGCAAGCGAGTTGTGCGAGCATAGTTGCACGGGTACACTGTTCATGACAAAAGGCATCACCGAATTCCTTGTAGGATGCCATTGTTACTGGTGAGGTCTTGCCACGCACACACGCCAGCATGCAAGCTTCTGGTGTATCGACAATATATGCAGCAAGAGGGGTGAAGCAATGCCGAAGATTCCCAACAGGATTGGACATCATACACCCAATACGAGCAGCAGTTTTGAGAGGTTCAACAATGATGTCGAGGCATTGATGAAAGAGGCGCGCATCAAGGACAGAACACATTCTTTTATTTGGGTGAAGGAACTGGGAAATTGGCATAAGCGCAAGCAATAGGAACGCATGTGAAGAGGCCTTGTTTCACACAGCCATCCTAATATTGGCCAGACTGATTAGCAGGGGATGGGTGGCCTTTCCGCTGCACATGTTGGTGATGTGTGTCTTATCTGAGGATAGGATTACCCCGCAGAGCATTGCGCCTTCTAGAAGCTTGGACTGTATCGATCAAAGGGAGTACATGGAAGTGATTGAATACGACTTACTTGCATCCACCACACGACTTCTATGAAAGAACTGAACTTGATGGCGAAGACCTAGCGAAGCAAGGAGAGCTGTGGACGTGGTTGCAGAGGGCTGAGAATTTGCTTGTTCGTTGTCTGGGTCGTCTTTGTCAGAAAGGTTCATTGCATCCTGGGAATTGGGGAAAAAATCCATATTGAAGTCCTCATCACATCAGCAAACCTACATTTTTTCTGGGTCATTTAAATCAATGACAAGACTGATAGACCTGAATGGCCTAATCAATGAAAGATTGACCTGACTGACTGAACTGATTTACTGACAAGCTGATAAGCTAATTTATTGAATGGACTGGTTAACCAACTAACTAACTAGCTGACAAATTGACAAGCCTGACACATCTGACTGACTAACCAACTGGCCAACTGATGTGACTGACAGAGATGAC
>JBBPJP010000693.1:0-16521 GCA_038088775.1 Boletus barrowsii | reverse complement strand
GTATCAGTACTGAGGTGAGACCCATTCATTCATACACTTTACCCTGTACTCATTATGTCTAGTGTACCTTCTACAGGTACATAATATAGTCCTGACTCGTATCAGTACTGAGTGTACCTTCTACATTCAAATCACTACGTACCATTTTTCTGGTCGCCCATCCAAGGACGATTACAAGCAGAATTCAAAGAACTTAGGTCGAAGACAAACAGGTACTTAGTTATCACAGATTAAAGTCACGAAAACAATATTGATGGCGAGGATATCATGAACAGCAAACGTGACACGGATATATCAAGAGGAAACAAACATATGGACATCTCTGAATTGGGACACAGTGAAGGTCGGGAGATGGGCATGGATGAAAACAAGGTAAACAGCATTTAGTAAACAAGTCCACAGTTTGAACTAATGGAACACAGGACATTGTAACCGTTGACATTCATAAAAACGGGCAATTATTTGTGCGATCCCAAATCGAAGATTACACACATCAAGGCGAGGAACTTGAACATTATTCGATATTTTCGTTTGTCATCAACACCTATGAAGAACATATCCCACGAAAAGAGCAAGTAGTCGACATCACGAGGAAGGAAACTCACGACAACCAACACGCAAACAACGCGGCCGCACCCCAAACAAACGGAGTAGATATCTTCCCGATCATCCTAAATATCAAACACATCGACGTGTCTTTCGTCCGGCCGGACATAGTACCCATCCCAATATAGTCGGACCTTTTTTCCCTAATGCTAAAGACGAAAACACAGAAAATTTATACCGCGCATCAATGTTGGCTCTGCTTCGTCCCTGGCAGTCTCTAGAAGATATCAAATGTCAACAGGACAGTTTCGAAGATGCCTTTAACGAGTTCATAAAGAAGGCAACACAGACAGACCATGACATCATGTGCGGCATTCAGTATTATTACGATTGCCGAAACGCTGCCAATATGCAGCAAGAGGACGAATTATTTGTAACCCCGGGAGACGAGAGACCAGATCAAAGGGGCAGGACAATAGTAGACGAAGCGGATGAAAACAACGAACAAGATGAAGTCGCTAAAGAAATGCAATTAACAGAGGCCGACTTGGAAATATACAAGGAAACACAAAAGAACCAACGTGAGGAACTACACAGCAAAACCGCAGTTTGCATTGCAAGGTCCAAAAACATTGTCGGGGACAATGTAACAACATGGTGCTGTCAGCCAACAGCTATTAGTATCGCAGATGGAAACGACTGTGTCAAAATAGATGAGTGGCAAGCGACGATGAAAAAAATGATTACAGAACTTAACGATGAAAACCACGATCAAAGCCGAGAGGAAGGACCCGGCGGGAATATGAGAGAACAAGGTCAGGTGTCAGTGATGGAGACGAGCATGGACATAGACAGGCAGGAGGACAGTGAACAAGCAGACGGAGGGGTGGAAATCATGCCAAGTGCAAGCGCAATAATTGAAGACCATCTCGGACCTACAAGCGTACAAACCTTGCTCGAGGAACAACGACGCGCATACGACATAATTGACTGGCATCTGAAACAAACATTAGCTAGCAACAATCCTGCCCAATTACTGATGGTCATACCAGGAGAAGGTGGAGTCGGGAAGTCAAAGACCATTCAGACGATCACCGAAAATTTCGAGCGACGCTCCGTAACACACTTGTTGGCAAAAAGTGCATATGATACACAGCATCGATTATCGACGGGAAGGCACTGCACGTGATTGGACAAATACCAGTCAACGGTCGAAACCGCTCACGCAAAGCCTTGAAAAAACTCGAGACGTTCTGGCGGCATAAACGCTATTTAATCATCGACGAGAAATCCATGCTCTCACGCAAATTCTTGGCACGAATATCGTCTTCGATAAGCACCGGAAAGAGCCTTGGAGGGGTACCAGGATCTGAACTGGCGTTCGGAGGTATCAACATGATACTGGTTGGAGATTTTCATCAATTCCCTCCAGTGATAGGGAGACCACTCTATTAATCCATAGATCCAACCAAAGACGATGGCGAAGATCTTCTCGGCAGGTCGCTCTATGAACAGTTCAAAACGGTGGTACGTCTCACACAACAGGTGCGAATCAACGACACGGAGTGGTTACAGTTACTCCAACACGTCCGTAATGGAAGTTGCCGAGCCCATCACATCAGTATGCTTCGTTCACTCATCATCACGGATTCGTGGTGCCCGCCAACAGACTTTAGCTCCGCACCATGGAATGAAGCAGTACTGATAACGCCACGCCACGCTGTCCGCCGACGCTGGAACATGGCAATGGCAAACGAACGTTGTCGACAGAAAGGACAGCAGCTCTTTATATGTCGAGCGTACGACACTATCGGAGGACGGCCTGCCACACTGTCCGAACGATTCGCCATTGCGTCGAAGAGTTCCAATCGGGGAAGCAAACAGGACGAGCACGGAGGTCTACCAAACGAGACCATGTTAGCAGTGGGGATGAAAGTAATGGTCACGTACAACATCGAGACAGACCTCGATATAGCCAACGGAGCAAGAGGACAGATCGTGCAGATCGTGCTCAACGAACGCGAAAAACAAGTACCACTTTCACAGTCAATCGTTCATCTCGAATATCCCCCGGCGTACATCCTGGTTAAAATGCTCCACACCAAAATCACGCGTCTCGACGGACTGGACGAAAATGTAATACCGCTCGTTCCTCAGGAACGAACATTCTCGATCGTAGCCGGGACAAAGAACCAGACGGTCACCAGAAGCCAACTACCTATCACACCAGCATATGCATTTACCGACTATCGTTCGCAAGGACAAACCATTCGACACGCGATTATAGACATAGGACCACCACCAACGGGCGCACTTACGCCATTCAACATATACGTGGCGTTATCACGGTGTCGCGGTCGTGAAAACATTCGTTTATTAAGGGACTTTAATGAAAAGCTGTTGACGAGACACCCGAGCGAGTACCTGCGGTTGGAAGACGAGCGGCTGATTAACCTAGACAAAGAAACGGACAGATGGTGGAGCGGGATACCAACAAAGTAAATGTAACATGAATGGCATTGAAACCTAAATCTCGAAGGGGCGAACGAGGTAGTGACCTTGTAAACAAGGAAACTTGCCCTGTGTGACAGAATCGTGACACCTGCCAGTGGTCCACCCATTTCACACGCCAGCCAGATTACGTCTTTTCTGATATTGGTCACGGCGTTTGCGCAGTTTCACAGCCAGCAAGGGTGTGCCGCCAGAGTTCGCCGAGAAGGGTTTGAGTGTCCTGCATACCTTCTTTCGGGGCTTGTTGGTAGAAGTTCCCTGCACAGAGGGTACAAGGGGGTATAGTGAAGACGGATACGTTCTCCGAAGATTCCGGTGCTGACAGAAGGACTCGGGGCCTATGTTCACAAATGTGTATGTCGGTGACGTGGCTTGCGTAGTCTTGGGGGTAGGGATGCGATCCCAGTCATCCAACGATGGTGATGTAACGGGCTCTGACTTCTCCACGATTGGCATGCTCCCAGGTTCAAAGTAGCCAAAGGCATTATTCGATCGGATGATAGGATTTTTCCGGTCGAAAATACCGCCACTCCATGTTCCGTCAGGCCGGATGGGGGGATAGAACCCCTGAGGAGGGGCTACGAGCTTAGAAAAACTACCGTCGCCGGATGTAGGGATTTCTTGCATGGCACTAAGAAGGATGCTGCGGAATTTATAGTGTGTGGGAGAGGTTGGGGGACATTTGTAGCGACCATCGCACCACTCGTGATTCCCATAGATGAGTTCACGAATGCGTTCGAGGTACGGACCCATTGGCCGAAAGTATGACGAAAGGCAAGGTAGAATCTTGGTGCGCAATCCCATAGAAGTCCCGAAAGTTATGAATCGATCCCTGAGAGTGTACTCATTCAAGGGGCTTTGGTTTGTCAACCACGCTACGATGGCTTCAGGTAAGACTCGATTAGATTGGAGGAACGGGGACTGGGATTCAGCGTAGACACGGAAATCTTTGGGTTGATGCGGACGCTCAAAGAGGAGACAGAGTGAAACCAATACCATGTAGAATCCTTCGAGGTCATGTCGGACGGAATGCACAGGGACCGTGGACTCATCGTCATCCTGCTCTTGGCCTCTGTCCCAGCAGAGGGATGCGTCCAACAATTCAACCGACATGTAAGGCAGGGTTCCCTGAAGTTCAAGTTGTATGAGCCAAATGTCGAGTGACAAAGACAATGATGCTCACCGTGATCTCCAGTCCAGGACGTTCATGTGCCATACAATCGCGAACTATGTTGACCAGGCTATCAAAGTCATCGATCAACTTGGGTGTCGCGGTGCAAAGTCCACAGTCGGCCTCCTCCTCCCGTGGCAATAAAACAAATCCTTCCTCGGTTATGACCTCGGCCTCCGAATCTGGTTCGTCCACTCTGCTAATGTTATCAGCGCCACGCGAATCGGCGTTAACATCTGCAATAGCTGTAAAACCCCAGTCGTACAAAAGCCCACGATGTTCTCCATTTTTGCGGAACGGGCATGAAACGTGGTTCGACAGAGTGTGGGGAACCATCCCCATGTTGCGGGATGATGGATCTCGATGCAGAAAGCGGAAGGGGAAAGGTTTCCTATCACCCGATACAACATCTTGCGGGTCCACATAATAATCCGAAGTAGCCTGTTCGTGCGCTTATAAGGTCGTTAGCGATATACCAACGACGGCGCCAAATACTCGAGGAGCTTACAAGTCAATACATCAAAAATGATCCCCAGTAACTCGACACCGCTACGGAACTCAAAGATGGGGACTGCGTAAGGAGTCGTATACTGGCGGATATGTGCTCGGGGTGCGTAGCCAAGGACGCCGGGTGTCTCTTGAGCCTTTTTTCTGGCAGCATCGTTCAGACACATAGCATCCGTTGGTAGTTTGAGTCGGGAACGATTGACAGTTGTGGAGTCTGTCGGATAGTCCTTATCCTTCGGCCACGAGGGGGGTAGAGGAGCCGGTACTGCTTCCTCGGAGACAATGCGGGGAACTCCTTTAACGCCTTTGTGATTCAGCAACGCTAGAAGGATGCCTTCTGTAATCGAGTTCTTTTCATCAACCCATGTGTCCTTGATCACGATCGGGATGGCGATGCGGGATGGGAGGCTTGGCTGGGAAATCTGCGACAGAAAGAGACCAGGAAGGACGTTTCTCGACTCCGCCTCTAGCAGTAGTCTGCCAAGCCAGACGACCGTGCCCCGTCCTTCCATTCTATCCGCTAGGAACAAGGTGCAATAAACAATGACCAACCGGAGAGTCTTCGAACTGATCAACCGGTTTGCACTTGCGAGAACGGTAGTATCGTAACCAATGAACTCATCAGGGGCAAACGAAAGGCCAAGAATGCACTGGAAAAAAAATAAAGGGTGCTTCATAACGTCGATTTTGCTGAATACCGAACCTCCCCTATCAAAGAAAGCGATGGTCATTTGGTGCTTCAGGAGCGCAAAGACAAGAATGAAGCGGCGGGAGTCTTGATGACGGAACATAGTCGCAGCCCGTTCGTAAAGGAGCTTGTACACCTGGCAGTCGGCCAACTCCACCCCCTTGATCTCCCCAACCACCTGAAAATGCCGCCAGTCGTCTGAGACCCCGACGGCCGGATCTACACCGACAATGTCTGGCTTGCGAATGACATCGCCACTGCGCGCGGGTCGGTCTTTGTTCCCGGCAGACCAGATGCGAAAGGTCTGAGGTGATCGTTTGTTCAGCTGGAACTCGGAGGTGAACTGTGCAACACTCTGGAAGAATCCGGCAATCGCTTCTTCTTGCCCGGGCTCACCGAGCTTCTTCAGAATATCACACTTCTTCCAATTTGGAGCGGCATTGGTATTGAAGTGCTGCGAGTTATCGTGAAGGAAAGCTTCAAACAGAGTGTCTAAGCGGAAATCGGGATCGTCGAATATCGATTGGAGGGGGAAAAGTGCGTCGACGAATAGATCGGGTTTCGCTTCACAATGAACGAAGCGGGACGATGCTGGATCAATAGACATGGACATGTTGCTTAGGGTACGAGTTGAGGGGGTGTGGAAGAGAGGGGTGGGCATCTGCAGTGGCACTTAGCGAAGGGGGAAGGGGGGGGGGGGGGGGAGGAACAATGAAATAACCACCGATGTCTTAAGAGGCGCAAAATGGGCCCTGGCAAATCGGGCTGTTTCGGGTTGGAGCTAAAAAGTGACAGATTCGTAGAGTGGAATTCAGAAGATGGCACGATCGAAGTGGCAGAATGGTGACCCACCATATCGGAGTCGGTTGCCATTTAGTAGATTTAGCGGTGTCTGCTTTGGGGAAGGCCAATAATCAAGACTCGAGACTCGAGAGGAGAAACACAGCAGGGCTGCGTGTACCTGCGTGTACCCAGGTGCGCAGTAACTCCATTTGGTCTTCCTTCGGCTGATCTTTACATGCCGTCATGTCCCTGCGCGCGCATTGAAACCACGTAAGCCTTTTCTCATACTTCTTGGCAACCGTTTTCTCTTTTTCTCACAGGCGAATTTGACTGTAAACCAGCTGGACGCTCGTTCACAGACCACGAAGAATCATGGAGATGAACATTGATCAAGCATGGGCCACATTTTCTCGCCTGCTGACACTTTACCACACGGACATTTCCATACTAGCCGAAGCTTTACGCCTCCTGGACAATTTTGACCTACTTCCGCCTCATTTGCGCGGCGCAACCACAATTTTAGAAAGGTTGGTGGGTACAGGCGGGGTGAGTTAGCTACACATGTTCGGCTGTTCGGTTGTCAAAGAATATATCACAGCCTTGCGACCCGAAAATGGTCGTTTCAGACTCGCAGGGTCAATTCCCTATGGCGAGAGCCGAACAGCCAACATATGCGAACGAACCGTTGCATCCGCTCCCGGATCCTCGACCGCCACCCTGCGTCACTCCATCTCAACTTCACACAGAGTCACTCTTCTTTGGCGGGTATCCTTCGCCTTGGAATTCTACTTCCACCATTGACCGATCTCCCACCCCCACATATACCATCTCTCCGTCGCGCGAACCGTTATCTTGTGCCGCACTGGGATGGAGTCCTCCTTGTTTTACCTTGACTCTTGACCAGTCTTCCACCCTGCCATGTTCACAGTTGCCTTGTGCCGCACCTACGTCCTCGTCCCCAAATAGCTCCTGTACGGGCCCGAGCCCGCCAGCTCAAGGCTTTTATTCCCCTTCACAGTCAGAACCGCACGGCTACGATGAAAGTAGTCTGTGTTTACAACACCCTTCCATTCCCACTTCGCGGCCGGAACCTCATTGTCGTTATCGTGCTCGCCAGCGCCGGCAAGCGTTGGGCTTCCATGAAGCTGTGCAAGATGGGGAACCGCCAATCCTCACTCGTGACGCCGCTCGCCGTAATCGCAGATATCGTCCAAGTCCCTACATCACGTCGCCCGTATGTGTAGATCCAATTCTTGAAGAAATGGCTGCGGCGTGCTGGGGTTCATTAACGTATGACGTGCAAGGATGGGTTCAAAGCGTTAAAAAAAATCTACGGGACGAGGCAGCTCTTTTCCAAGATCAGAGCTTTGGCTCCGTTGTATGGCGGTGTTCACGGCTGCACGCAAGAGACGTTTGGGTAAACTTTTCGTGGATGATAAATCTCATCCAGTTGGTCGTCAAGTGTCAAAGGTATGCCATCTCGAAGCCGTCAACCCAACAGTAACCGACCCTTTGTAGCATACGACGACGTAAGGGTGGCATCCTTTCTATTTCCAAAATCCATCGTGATGAGCTTGAAGACGGGGCTGAAAAGCCTTGCCTGGCGACATTCACCCAATGGTACGCCATGGGATGCAAGTTTGCAGCGGTGGCCGCAGGAGGTTCTGTATACTTATTGATTCTTGTTGCCGGGCTGGGGTTACGCGGGAGTATCGGGTCTCTGCGTGGCAACACAGTATGGGAGTTGGCCAATATTCTGCGATCTCCAACAGTGTGTAAGTTGTATCCTAAACGTCGCTGATTGAACCGATGAAGATGTCCGTTTCGTTATAGCCCATCATCGCATGCTCATCCGGAATGCTATCGTACCCACGATTGCCCGAATGAAAGCGGAGCTTCCGCTTACAATGGATGGATTATTCATGAGCCACGCGCTCCGCCGTATCTATACATGCCAAACATGGTCTCAATCTGATGGGTTCTATGATTCCATCCAATTCAAGTGAGTGGCTTTTACGTCAGAAGTTCTTTATCAAGTCAATACGCAGGGCAATGGTAGCTCGTTCAAGCCGTTACAGAGAGACATGTCGATTTGGCAATATGAGTGTCATGCCAACTAGAGGCCTGAGTGCTCTTTGAGCAGGATATGAATGGAGATTTCGGTGTATTCCGGTCCAATCTGAGGCTATGTCAAGCTCTCGCGTAGCCTTGCAGAAGTCTTCAGATACGTTGCGTAACAGTCATGCTTTCCAGATTCACACTACCGGTACTGCCCAGACGTAGTACATAGTTGAGATTTAGCATGCCAAAATAACCAAGCTTTCCCCTCAACTTCATCCCCCATGGGCCACATATGATGGATGCTCTGTTCATGTCGATAAAAGAAGTGTTTGTTTGGCTCTTTCTTTGCCAACATAATAATGATAGTATTATGATCATGATACGACGATACAAACACGGCGTACAAGGATACAAGCCAGAAGTCTTTACAATGACCCAATAAAAAAGAACACGAGCAGAACAAGAATGGATGATGATAAACTGGTTGGTTGGGCGAGTTCGCCAACGGTGATGAGTTCAAAATGGCGTTGCCGTTTTATAGAACATATATTGACGTTGTATGGGTGCGCAGTAACGAACATCATGTTGGTAAGTCGCTCTTTGTCGTCCATGTTGGTCTATCGTGATGAGATCGATCGCTGATTAGCGACGAGCAAAGCATTCTGGGATGGAGGGTGCTGATGGTATGTTTGCCTTATACCTTGTTTTGTTGGATTGGGTTGATATGGATGATACAGCACCATTCATGGACGGAAAGCAACAGTGCGTTGATGCAGCGCTATTTTCGGTGCACTTCGTCACCTTAGCTGACATTCGATCCTTCCAAGACGGACCCAGACAAGCAGGTATGGAGCATCCATTCTTTTCCTATCATTTGCCTGCATACTCATCCTCCTCCGCGGCGCTCAGCTCCGTTGGAATCACCTCTTCCTCTTTCAGACTCCTCCAAGACCCCCTCGCCATGATCCCTTTTCCCTTAACGAATACGCCGCCTTTCTCTACCTATCACGCGCAAACTCCAAGCAGCCTTATTAACCCTAATCTCATTGGCCGACGACACAATCGCTCAGCGATACCTGCCTACTGCAATTGCCGCAGTATGAACCCTCACACCTCCCATCCATTTCGAGCGAAGGCTCCATATCGACCGACGGTCACAACAGTCTACACCGTGACACAATATGTACCTCTCGTTCGACGTCTGCGATCCACGCCGCCGTCAATTGGCGCTGTGATATAGCTAGTACCTCTCCATCGACACAGCCCAGCTTGGGGGTTCTCGCTTACGGTCACGTTGGTGGCCATGGCCACTACCTTCCTCGTGGCCTTTCACAGAGTTCTTCAGAAAGTTGTCAATGGTAAATATCACTACTTCCGCAGTAGGTCGCTCCTCGATTCGAGACCAACACTGTTGAATGAAAGCCCAGCGCAAGTCATCCAGGGTTCGAGACTCCGGTCTGCAAGGCTTGCAGCCTTTTGCCAACTGAAAAACAACAGCCATGTCCTCTCGTATTTCGGACCACGGCTGTTTTCCAGACAATACCTGAGAGAATATCAGTACAGACCTAACAATTGCGCCCATACAACTTTCCTGGAGGGCGACACAACCAAACGAGTATATATCGCTTTTTGTAGTCTCATTAAACGTCTCCTTTGTATCGATTTGCTCTGGTGGGCTCCAGCGCAAGGCCCCTGGGTGCACGGTAGATCTTTGGAGATGAGTCAATGCCTCGGGGACGCTCCCCACCAATGAAGCGAATCCAAAATCAGCTAAGCAAGCAATGTAATCTGCATCGAGAAGCACATTATTCTGTGATTCTGTTAAACAGTGAGGACTCCATGAGTCCTTACTTGATGCACGCAGTTTAGATCACCGCGGATGATCGGTAAAGAATGCACTGCAGTGCATTATCCCCCTGAAACCCTGGTATTGGTGAGGGCAACGGCAACATACAATAGTGTAGCCCACTCGCAATATCCAGCAGCTATCGTATGATGTTAGATGATGGGGAAGTAGACAAAACCAAGGGTACGGACAAACTGCAGTCGGGATTCAACAATTAGCTTGTCGTCATGCTTTTCTACGAAATGTTGGAGGGATCCGTTTTGCGTCCACACTGACACCAGCGACATTGCGCCGCGCATTCCAAACCCGCATGCAATTCCCAGGAACGGAACGACATGAACGTGACTGGGTCTCCTCCAAATTCCGAGCTCTCGACGAAACATCTACACGCCAGTTTAGGCCGGAATTATTGTTTGTAGGTGGAATGGGATACCTTGGCTGATTTGTTGTTTGAATCACCATTTATTGCAAATGCGAACCAGAACGCCTTGACTGTGACCTTGGGGAGTGCGGAATCAACACACAGCGGCAGCATAGTGACATACGCAACTCGTACCTCCTTCGGCGGACCATTGCGGTACCAACATCTATACACATCACCGAAGCCTCCTCCAGTGACATACTGATCGTCAGTTTTGGAAATATATGGCGTAAGGTCTGGTGGAGGGGAGACATTCGTGCTGACAAGAGAAGATCTAGACCAAACAGCGAGTCAGACGGTCATCCTACAGTTTCGTCTGCATAGTCGCGTACTTGCGGTTGGACATTCCACACGACAACTCCACTGGATAGTGGATGGGGTGATGTTGAGGCGATTCGGTGGAGACGAAACCTAACAATCAGGATTGCTATCCAGGGAAAATGCAACTTGACTAATCCTGGCGACAAGCTTGTCCAGGAGTGCGGGAGAGGGAGCCGTTAGAAAGCGACGGATAGAGTACGCGGAAATAGAGCGACAACTCCCGTGTCGGCCTCTACAGCATATCACAAATAGACTTCCATTGTTCGCCTGTACTTTCCAAGGTTGAACTCGGGGAAAGGATTCAAGCAGACCCTGCGAGGGTCATAACCTGAGCGCGAGTAGACTAGCATTTCTGTGGGGGTCATGCTCCATCGTACCTCAGCCAAAAATCCTGTTAGATGCAATCAGCCCACAGAACTTAATTTCCAGCATGACAAGATTCAAAACGCTTGGGATTGCCACGGGGGAGAATACAGGCAAAGCTGACTCACCAACCCCGATCCCTGCCATCATGGTCTTTCCAAAGACGCTTCCTGGGGCATGTGGATGCGCCATCCGTATCGCATACAAACCCATCAAGGCGAGCGCGCCTGTCCCAACGACCTTACACGAAACGCAATCCTTGTACTCCCAACTGCTGCGCGTCTCCTGACGATGTGTCAATTCGTCGTGGTAACGTCCAAGTCTTTTTCAAACCCGGACCAACCATGATGTTTGAGCGTCCTCATCAATCAAATAGACCACACCACTCGACAGTACGTCGTTATTACTTCGCGTACCCGTCATATGCATATACGGTGCTACCTCAACCGGAGACAAGGCTTGTGTACATGTTCACCAGGTATATCCGTACTTTTTTGTCGACTATCCTGGAAATGTGTCCCCAGAAGACGGTATGTCCGAATCGCATACCTTCGACAGTCGACTCACTCGCTCGCTAGTCAACAAGTACACCGCCCAGCTATCCCTATCTCTCAATCACGCTATTGCACTCTCCGTCAAGCGCAATCCCGCCTCTCCCAACTCCCAGTTTATCCGTGCCATCATCCTCGTCAAAAGTGTCCACTTTTACGGTTTCCATTCATCCTACACGCCCTTTCTCAAGGTCCTGATCGCAGATCCCGCGTTTGTCAACTGAGGAGCGACCATATTGCAATCTGGCACAGTCATGCGCACCAAATTTCGTGTCTACGAAAGCTACCTGAGCTATCACCTCCAATTCCTGTGCGACTTTGGTTTATACGGCTGTGGCTGGATCAATCTCGAGCAAGACGTTCAAGCCTTGAATCCACCCACCGCATTCGAATTATCTCCCTACGTCCGGCAGTCCCGCATGCCACTTGAGGTAGATGTGGTTGCGCATCAGATACTCAACCGTCACCGACTTGCTGCGTGTAGCATACATCACGCTTTGACTATTCCAGCACCGCAGATGTCGTCCGACCCCGTCGTTTTGAGTGTCCGTGAACTTTGGGAAGACGAACGCTACCACCGAGTCGCCAGAGGCTTGTCTCCATCCCCTCCCGTACCGATCTACTTGAGCAAATCTTCAAGAGGTAAAGGCGGGGACTGGGTCGCTGAGGCGCGATGGCGGGAAGAACTCTGTACCAAAATACAACGCGAAAAGAATGTCAACCAAGTGATGGTTGAAAGCGAGGCGCGCTGGGAAAAGTGGGTCATGACGACGTTTGAAAGTGTCGAGGCGCTCTGGGAACCAGAGTGGCAGACTTGGAAGCCTGGGCGCACTGAGTCCAAGGACTTGCATGTCGCACCACCACGCACTGAAGCCGAGGAAACAGACGATCCTTTTTCACTGGTCAGCCAGGGCGAGACGTGGATGGGCAGCGGTTCTTCAGAGAACATCGGTGTGGATCTCGACGAAGAAATCTTGTCAAGCCAGAATATCGATCAGATGGCAGAATACGATTGGCAAAAAATGGCTGACGATGGGAGGAAGATGTCCTTGAGGAAGACGTCGCACACCAGCCAGATCATCAGATGGACGAGAAATGCGTAAATGTAAGCGCCAAGACGAGGTGAGTCTACCGACAATCACACTCTCGTGACGCTCAACCAATCGCAGGACACCTAATCCGTTGGAAGGGAAGGAAGACCCATCTCTTGCCAAGAACCCTTTCATGATTGCTTGGAATCGGCTTGTCGAGGGACAAGGTATCGCACTTGTTTATTTATGAAATATTTGTTCACTCCATGTTACAGGCAGAAACGATCACGGAGTCACTCCGTGAACATCGGTGATACAGCTACACCCGCCAAGTGAGTCTTATCACATTCATCCCAATCTTATCGATTTAATCAGACTACGCAAACATTTAGATGAGTACATATCCGTTCATGATGTTTTCACGACACCAAAGTGAGTGCGCTACTTTGCGACTGACTGTTCTCTCACATATCTTACAGGACTCAGTCATCGGATATCATCTCAGCGGACAGTGTTACGTCTACTCTCATGCGTGATCTCAGGTCAGTGAAACATGGTCAGATCAGCAATAACTAGTAACGTATGCCACCGTGGAGCCCAGATGTGCTACTTCCCGATAAACCCCCGAACCATCACGGAGAAGAACCAGATTTTCTACCGTAAGTCGTGTTCTATACCGAAGGATCGCTCGAATCGCTCGTTGACAATATTCCCAGAATCTTTGAACAAGACTCGGTCGACATTACCCCACAACTTGACTCCTCCCCAGCGCTGTCTTCCCAGCCCAGGGCGTCGTACAACTCCCAATCTGCATCTCAATCTTCGGTACGGCCATTGAATGGTAGGATCTTTGCATACGCCCCTCCTCCACCCTCTGCATCGGAACTCCTGAGCACCCTCGAGCAATTCGGGTTGCCACGGCAGATATACCGCGATCCATTTTATTCCAAGAACGTTGACGTTCCTGATGGTCCGAGAGAGTATCCCGGGTTTGTCTATCGCCTCAAAGTCCGTGGACTGTACGCCCTCAGGGAATGGCAAGCAAGCGAGAGTCATATCTCTTCCGCGCCAAAGGGCACACGCCTTTCTGTCTGATAGGAGTATGCGAGCACTCCCCCTAGTGTCCGCGAGGTCAAGAAGTGGCTGAGGGAAAGTCCATTAAAACCGAGCAAACCTGCGAGAGACAATTCACAGGTAGCTCTTCCTTCTGTTGGAAACATGGTCGTTCTATTTACCTGCTTGCCTGTCCCGCCGCACTAAAATGAAAACAGGGGGTGGACGGCAGATGTTGAACTTGGGGGATGAGTGGAACGCGACAAACGATTGCGATAAAAATTATGTGGATGCGATGACGGAGGAGAGGGGGCTGGGGAACCCACGACTCGGGAATAGGATCTCTCGTAGGCAGGTGATATGTCTGAAGACAATCGTGCATTTCTGGACGGCCTTGAGGTCCCGATGGGTCAATCCCGATGTCTCACTCGGCGCTTGATTGTACTCCAGATAACAGCGAAGAAACCACAGCATTGGCCAGGCGCCAAAGTCACAGCATTGCCTTATTTTTACCTTCAGGCCTACAACGTGTTCGATCGATGTTTTCCCTCCCTCAGTCTTTCTCGTCGACTCACTGGCACTGCCTGTGCAAATTTACTGACTCGAAACGCAGCTTGCAACATCATGTCCGAGTACCTCATATAGGATCTGTCAATGATGGTCCGCGGCCACTTCTAGTTATCCTTGGGCCTGATTGTGGCACTTTCTGCAGCCTTGCGTACCTCCCTGACGGACCTCTCGCTGAGAAAGCACAGGCGAAAAAGTTTTATATTCTTGGGGTTGAAGACGCTAGGGACGTACACACACCCGATCTCCCCAGTGGCACGGAAGCAGAACCAGGAACAGCGGCCGTGATCGACACTAGTACTGGCGTAACTACGACGGCATGGGACAGGTACCAATCCTATCTCTCTCCGACGTCCGCCTTGTTCCCTATCCCGCCCATGCTCTATCGTCCACTCCCCACCATCGTAAAGTCGACTGTGTCGCTGGATTTTCCAATGTATCGGACATTTGAGACAGGAGAGCAAGAAACTAGACTTGTGTGATGGAGGGGTTGAAAACTCTGACTCGGATGCGTTCGTATGTATTGATAACCAGCGTCGACGAGACGAGTATGGTCCGTAATCAATGACGGACGAGAATCCCTAGCATTGCAATTGGATGGAGACGAACAACGCGAACTCTTAATTTCGAATGAGACGATATGACACGGTGTCCTGCGGGCCCAGCGAATCGCTGCGAATATTAGTTTCCCCGAACCAGACCTAATGCTTCCGATATCAGAAGACTGGTGCTAAACTCCTCCACGATGTTCTTGCACCGACTATATCCATCCGGTCCGGTAATCTGAAGCCCTTCTTCCAATATGATCTCGTGGTCGATAGCCATCGGAACCATGCATGTCCGCAAAACGCTTGTAGGCGACTGAATGCAACCGTCTTTGTCAGCCGAAACGGTGCAATTCGCAGAAAAACGGACCTTGGAAATATCCGCGTACGCTAGCCATGATGTGTAGAGCTTGTTCCATTAGATCGGGTGGCGACAGCTTGGCAAGGTCCGTCACCTTAACCTGGATACCTAGTTCGCTCAGCGCCGAAAGAGCTTTGTAAATCGTGCCGCGTTGAGACGTAACTGAGGAGTAGAAAGCTGTCGTTCGTTTATTTGGTGACTGTTGCATCGAAGTGGACTGGATTTGAGTGGTCGTTTCAGCTTGTTTCAGCTTCGACATCAGATCATTGTTGTTCCTCCGGGCTCTATAGAAATCGAGAAACTTGTCCTTGTAGTCGGAGAAATAATGTGTATTCAGTGTAGTGGGGACTTGCTCAAGGAAAAGAAGCCACTCGATTTTTGCTTTGGCTTGTATGGCGGCTCTATCCAGGTGGTCGTTAACGATCATCCTACATGGCGATCAGTTACGGTACCACTTCCATGTGCGAGATGACGCACAGTACCGACTGTTTTGCCAACCCCATGTGCGCAAAGTGTTCCTCGACTAGCTGGCCAATATCAACTTTCAAGATGGTATACACTCGATCAAAGAGGTCCATTGATGGCTGCCTCCATTTCGTGGTGGATTCCTTGATGAACGCTTGTTGGACTACGAAAGGGTAGTTATCTGGAAGTTCGCGAGTACAGTGTTGTTCTTTTCCCAGGGAATAAAGTTAGGCCCTGTGCTGCGTATAGCACGCTTAAATGCTTGGTGGTGTGGTCGGATGGTTTGCAGCAAACCATCTTTATCAGGGGTACCTTCGACACGACGAGATAACTCTCGGCCAAACGCATTCAGTGCTTGGAGCACTTTGCTCACTGGGTCGTTAGAAGGCGCTCTCGGCAGCTTGCTAATATCCACTTCCGTCACTCGAATGGTGTTCACTAATTCGTTTTGAATCTCTGGAAGCCTTGATTAAAACTAGACCTCTGTCAGCATCACAGTGCGGTCGCAAGGTGGCGTGGAGATCGCCGACCCACCTCTTCGCGACCAACCTTGACAAGATGATACTCAATCTCTCTGTCAAATTTCTGGTCCTCAGGTAATTTAGCGCGAGAGCTTGCATTCCGTAGGGCACCTTTAGAGCCGAACATCAGGCGCGTGATTGAAGTCAAAGTCCCACTGCTTACCTGGTGCAAGTTCCCGCTGATCGAGGTAGAGTGATACCAGAGATTG
>JBBPJP010000692.1:0-16522 GCA_038088775.1 Boletus barrowsii | reverse complement strand
CGCACCGGCTGACACTCCAGCAGAAGTCATCACCGTCAAAGAACCGAAGAAGGGGAGAGTGAATGGTGTGTCTCAGGAACCGCCGCAGCCATCGCCAGCTCCTGGTGTGGTGAGTCATGCTCGCTCTCGCGTGCGACGAGACTTATTCATGAATGTCATCAGAATGGACTCAACGGGGTGGGCCGTGGCGCGAACAACAAGGTTCGTATGAACCCACCTTTTGTGCTCGAGCAACTGATCAGGACTGGAAATAGGGCAAATCAAGGGGAAACCAGTAGTCCGCAGACGGCTGGGGTGTTTTTTTGTGATTTCGCGCGATACCATGATGCGAGAGTAACTGTCAGTGAATATTGATGAGTCGTGTGTACTATGTACTTTTGGCGCCGTTGTATGAAAAGAACGATTATGTAAAACCTTGGGGATCTATGTCTCTGTATTTTACTTGTGTTTCCAGGTGCCGGCGCGTTAGCTGGTGACCAACATTCAATATTCAACGTCCATAAAGGCGCAGCTCCACCAAGTCGTCGTCCTCGGAACGGGCTTTGAGCGCTCGTCGCAGTCCGATGATGGGATGCGCACTCGACCCGGAGAAAACGTCTAAGAAGACCTCGGATGGCCTGTTTGGACTTGGACTGGATCGCGTCGGTCTTCCTTGCCATGCTTCCTTTTGCGACAAATATAAAGTCGTGGAACAGGGGAAACTGTGTGCCAGTGGGTCTAACATGCGTCAGTCCAGATTACCAGGAACTCACCGATCATTACTCACGGCTGTTGAAATAGTACCACGATGCCGAGCTCTCCGAAGGGTCAAATAATACGACTGACGAATGTTCTTGCTCTGCCAACACTAAAACTTCCAATGTCTCGTTCCTGTGACTTTGCGTTCAAAAAGCACGGCCCGGGGATTTCACTGGATGCGTTGGAGTGGGACGAACCGGTCAGTGGTGTTCAACCCGTATCGGGCCGTGCTTTTGTTTGAACTCGGTTGTTTTTACTTTGGGTTGTCCTCTAGAGTCCTCGGAGGAGGACATCACACAAGGACCCAGAGCACGGGAGAGAGTATCTTTTAGCGGAACGTTCTCGTCACATTGTTTGTGCGTCCTTGAACCACAATGTCTTCCATCGCAAGGGAAAATCCGGGTGCTAAGTATGGTCCGTGAAGGGCTGAATTGTAGGCTCCCAGTCTGGGAGTAAAATCTCCACCCTGTGACGGTTGTACTCACCCACATACTGAAACTCGGCCGAGAGTTCCCGTTGCAGTAGGGTCTCCTGACCCGAACATGTAAAGCGTCGATGACTCACCACAAACTTCTCCTCGTCTACGTTACCGTTAATATTGCGGCACGTATTCCATGGCTTGCCTCTTGGGGTAGTTTCTTGGCCTCCTTGAGAATTCCGTGATCGCACGGATCGGATGGGCATCGGAGACTGCATCATACTGTTATTGTCATGAGGCGATTCGGGCCCATTCATAAACTCTCAGCCTTCCCGTGTTTACTCACACCGCTCGTGCACCATGATCTCTAGCATTTTGGCAGCGAGCCTGACTGCCATTGCACTTGTCTATGCTTTGCTTAGGTGTTCCACACGTCCGTCGTTGTCCAGGATTCGTGGCCCCAAGTCACCCTCCTTCGTCCTCGGCACGTATCTTCTTTGTGCACACTCGCTATCTCGTTAACGTCATGCAGGAAACTTACTTGAGCTATTTCAACGCCCGGTCGGTCAAGCTGATTTCGAATGGCAAAGCCTCTATGGGAATGTCGTTCGCTTCAAGACTGTCTTTGGAGTACGTTCAATTGATTACACGGTCCCAGTAGGATCTTGGAATAATATCACTTAGGGGGACCAACTTCTGGTCGCCGATCCAAAAGCACTCCAATGGATATTCAACGCTTCAGCCTACCGCTATCCGAAGCAACCCAATCTCCGCGTCATCTCTCGAATGCTGAACGGAAGGGGGGTCACATGGGCCGATGGTATAATACGAACTGGACGGTTATTTGGGTTTGTGATAACCAGTTTGATAGGAGATGATCATAAACGTCAAAGGAAGGTCCTCCTTCCGGGATTTGGAGGACCCGAGTCCAAAGCTTTCCTGAGCGTCTTCAAGGGTTGTGCGGAAGTTGTAAGCCCATGCATGCCAACTCCCGCTTACACTTACCGGCTCTCTTTGCGATGTAGATGTGTACGAAATGGGCGGAAATCATTGAGAGTAGTACTGACCAGAGAGCCGTCTTCAATGTTCCGGCTTGGCTCTCTCGCGGAACACTGGATGCAATCGGCCAAGGTACTTCTCTGTTATCACCCGACAAGAGTCAATCTTTAAACTTGCCACCAGCTGCATTCGATGTCCAGTTTGGCACTTCCCAGAATGACAAACACCCCCTGGCGAGAAAGTATGCCAATATGATGTCAGTTTTCTCGCAGACACTTTCTTCGGACAGTAATTTGACTCTGTGTTCTTCTCAGGAGCGATATTTTCGGACGTCCCTCTGCGCAACAGATTTTCATACAAGCAGCTTCCAAGTATTTTCCACCATGGATACTCGAGTGGATGACTGATCACGGATCAAACTCTCGACTTGAACGTGCGCGCGAGGTGAAGAAGATGGTCACAGAAGCAGCGAAGAAAATGGTACAGGAAAGGGCCGAAACCCTGCTAGAAGGAAAGGGGAGCAGGGACGTTTTTAGCTTGCTTGGTAGGCGAGACTTGCATTGCTCACTAACGATACTGACCTCCTCATAGTCAAGGCCAACATGGATACAGAGGCAAAGAACAAGTTGACCGAAGAGGAGTTGTTGGCTCAGATGTGGTACGGAACATGTGATCCCTACTTCCGAACGCTCGCCTAACGATCATTAGCACGATTCTGCTTGCGGGACATGAGACCACGTCTAATTCCTTGAGTTGGATTCTCTTGGAACTTGCGCGGCAGCCTAAAGTGCAGTCCAGACTCCGCACTGAGATACGAGAGACAGAGGCTGCTATTCGGGCACGTGGTGACACGCAGTTCACAATGGCTGATTTCGATGCGATGCCTTTCACTTCAGCAGTGATCAAGGTGTGTAGCGCACCACCCTTCTCGCACACTACTTTGATTCATCGTGTCCCTCATTGAATAGGAAGGATTGCGGTATCACCCAGTGATTCCGCAGGTCCAGCGTATAGCCGGAAGAGATGATGTTCTCCCCCTTTCTCGACCAATTACTACGGAATCGGGAGAAGTGACCAATGAAATATTCGTCCCGAAGGGGACGCGGATAGTGGCGTCGATCGCTGCGTACAATCGGTCAGCTATGCTCTTTGTGTATATACTCATTGATGATCCATGTTGATATTCCACAGTAATACAGAGCTATGGGGCGACGATGCTCACGAATTCAACCCTGATCGATGGTTGGATGGTGTGGCGAGTGGAAAGAAACCGGTCTCCATTGGCGTTTATTCAAACTTGTAAGTCATGCCTGCATATCAATCGGGGATAGACTCCAACACCATTTGCTTCTCGTTGAAAAAATGACAGGATGACTTTCATAGGCGGAGTCCGCGCGTGCTTGGGATGGCGCTTTGCGTACGTAGCTTTCCTTGTCATACGTGGTGATGCTGAACAAATCGCCAACTCATCCCCCAACAGCGTCATCGAGATCCAAGCGTTTATTGTGGAAATTATTGGCAAGTTTGAATTGACGATGACGGATCGATCTGAAATGGTTTGCCGCGCGCCGTCTTTTGTGATGATTCCTATGGTCGACGGTGAACTGGAACTTGGTTCTCAGCTACCGTTGGCCGTGTCGGTCGCCCCTCAAGAGCATGATGTTTGAGGACGAGGAGAAAGGCGCACATCGTGGTTATGACTTTGTTGTTTGACGTGTTGGCTCGATGTAGTATGCTCCGGCGGTGTGTCTACTATGCCGTTTGTACTTGTACTCATCATGATGTGTGACATCATATTTATGTGACTGACCGTGTTTGTGTGACGTAACACGCGACGACTCCTTTTCACCAACGCTCACCAACGATGGTGCAGACCAGATCGGTTGCAAAGAAAGTCGACTCAACGCAAGTCCACACAAACGGTGAAATCCAGGAAGGTACTTCTGTCGAACATGCTCCACCCCCTGCCAAAAAAACCCGGCGAGAAGATACGGTGGCCCTTAATAAGCGGCGTCGAGGGAAGCCAGGCGAACTATGCCAACTGAATCTCGACGTGCTGTTCCTCGTGCGTAGATGTTTTTTCTCTTTTTCTGAACTGATCTTTTGCTGACTGGCCCAATGGTGCAAGATTGCCGCATACATACATCCAGCAGACCTCTTAAATCTTGCACGCACGTGCAGATCTCTTCGACAGCTTTTAATGGACAAATCTTCAGTGTTTGTGTGGAGGGAAGCTCGTAGACAAGTCAAGGGTCTGCCTGCCTGCCCGGCTGATTTGACCGAACTGGAGTATGCAAATCTCGTGTTTTGCGCTCGTTGCCACGTACGTTCAGACCCTTCTGGTTCCAAAGTACTCTGAATCGTCAAACAGGGTTGTGGAAAACACACGACAACTATCCTCTGGAACGTACGTCGCAGGTATTGTCCAGGGTGCAGAATAAGACGGTAAGAGTCCGCAGTAGTTCACGACAGGCGGCTTCACAGACGGAATTAGGCTTCGCCTTCATTCCTCCTGTAATGAGGGAATTCGCGAAAACAAGGTATTGGCTGAGGAGTATATCACAGTCAAGCAAGGTCCGTGGCACTGCTGTTCCGAGCATCAAACCTCTACATCACCATTGCAGAATGCCAAGTGCGGGTTGATAAAGAACAGGCAGCCTTGTTTATGGACGAGTATCGTCAGTCTTCCGACAAAGAGCAGTTTATTAGTGACAAACAGAAGCAGCGTAGCGTTATTATTCGCGTTTGTTGCATTGCCTTGTTTCCACTTTTCCTGTTGACTAGTGTTTTACAGCACGCAAGAAAGTGTGAAGCTTGGCAGAAAAAGAGGGAATTAGAACGCAAGCAAGATCAGAAAACGCGTCAGTGGGATCGGCATGGAAGGTTTGTCCCTTTTTTTAATAATTTGATTTTTACTTGAGTTGCCATAGAATATTTCAGTGTCTCGAGCAGCTCGGGTATTCGCCTGAGATTAGATACTTTAGTCGTTCTTCAATCCAGAGATCACGAGCGTCCGATTTCAGGACCTCCAAGCCGTTTACGGACAAAGGTCGGCTCTTATCAATGTAATCTACTTCGAACTTGTGGTGACTCTCGACATGGTAGAGTGGGTCAAGATACGGCCTGAGTGGGTCAAGATAATGAACGATTTTCGGTCTCGACGGCTAGAATGGCAGGTTTACGGACCGCGTCGACATACATTGATGTCTGCATACAATAACTTCCTTAGATCCCCGTCACCAGATGCACCTACTTTCGATCTTCTTCCACACGTGGCCGACCTCGCTCGCTTCCCTCCTGTTAGGGATGTCATAGAGGCTCCAGAGGTGATCCAGGTGAATGACAAGTCATTTGCATCTGCATTTGCACAGCTACCTGTACTAGTTGCCGAGTGGAAAAAGGAACTTGACACTGAACTCGCTAATTTAGTCAAGATCCCTTCCCGGCTACCATCAGAAAACTGCTTCAGCCGTCGTGCACCGGCACCAAGACGTACGACACAATCATCGAGTACAGACTTGGACAGACTACAATTAGCCTGTGCTCTGTTCCAAGCGAATCGTGCTGGCGTTTTTACTCATCTCGAAGTGTTCTCTGTTTCTATGCTTAATCGCCCGTACGAGAAATATTGCGAAGACGACTCGGAACGTTCTGTCTTGGATCCCTTTGGTGTCCAATTTTTGGAGGAAGCGCCTTACATCGTCCATGCATGCGGGTTGGATCCAAATGTAGCCACAGTGGATGATATAGACCACCGCGATGCTCGACTGATGTGTCTGTCTTGCGAAGGAAGCGCTCTTATCATGAACTGGAGGAGCGCGGTATGTCACCTTTTTTTTCACTGGAGCGAGCGCTGAGCGCCGATTACGGATAGATGTGGCATGCTTCCGTCTATCATGGAACCTCCCGTCCGCTAGCGCCTCTGTCTAAATCGCCACGCTGGCAACTTGTCAACGACGAGCATGTCGATGCAATCCAGACTGTCGAGCAGTCCATTGAGAAGGACCCATTTCCTAGCATTGTGCGGTGCCTGTTATGCAGACCTCACGTAGGGGATGCGATAGTGAGCAGGCAAAAAATTCTCTTTCATTTACACGACTTGTGAGCAATTATATGTTTGTTCTCGTAAAGGCTGACATTTACCACAAACACAGTCACAACTTGAGGTCATTGGGTAAGGTTGACATGACACAGGGCGTGCACTATGCACCCATCGGCATATGTGATCCTCAATCGGTGGTGGAAATGGTTGAAGAGGGAGATCAGGTTTCATTCAGGGTCAAACAAAAGTGACCACACAGATGGATTCAAGTGGCTGCGAAAGCGTTGTGCACGTAGTTAAAGTAGACTCCGAATTTATTTGGCACCTTGGTTGGGAACCATCGCTCCAGGGTTGTTCGACACTCCTTCTCAGTGTCTCGTCATCATTCTGAATCTCATCACATGTAAATGATCGAGGCTACCCGCTGCCCCGGGGCCGAGAGACGGAACTTGCTCTCTTGCTCTCAAAGATTTCCCGTCATTCCATTAAGAAAATCTCCGTGTAGTAACGGCTGCTCTTGCTGATCGCGTGTGGCACTGATAGATTTTTGCATATGTGTATCCGATGGACCTCTTGAACCTTGCGCGCACGTGCAAGTCTCTCCGGGGTCTCTTGATGCATAGATCGTCAGCTTATCTCTGGAAGACTGCTCTCCGCCGAGTCGAGGGGCTGCCTGAGTGTCCTACCGACTTGGCTGAATCAGACTACACGAATCTCGTGTTCTACGCCCGGTGCCGCGTGAGTAGACTCTTTAAATCGATCGAAAAACTCTCAAGTGTGGTGCAGGGCTGCAATAAACCGGCGAAAACTGTTCTGTGGAACATATTGAATAGGAAGGATTGCGGTATCACCCGGTGGTTCCGCACGTCCAGCGTATAGCTGGAAAAGATGATGTTCTTCCCCTTTCTCGACCAATTACTACGGAGTCGGGAGAAGTGATCAATGAAATATTCGTCCCGAAAGGGACGCGGATAGTGGCGTCGATCGCTGCATACAATCGGTCAGCTATGTTCTTTGTGTGTATACTCATTGCTGATCCATGCTGTAATCCCACAGTGATACGGAGCTGTGGGGCGACGATGCTCACGAATTCAACCCTGATCGATGGTTGGACGGTGTGGCGAGTGGAAAGAAACAGGTCTCCATTGGCGTTTATTCAAATTTGTAAGTCATGCTTGCGTGTTAATTTGGGATAGACTCACCATTTGTTTCTCGTTGAAAAAAAATGGCAGGATGACTTTCATAGGCGGAGTTCGCGCGTGCTTGGGATGGCGCTTTGCGTACGTAGCTTTACATGACAGTGATACTGAACAAATCGCCAACTTATCCCCAACAGCGTCATCGAGATCCAAGCGTTTCTTGTGGAAATTATTGGCAAGTTTGAATTGACGATGACGGATCGATCTGAAATGGTTTGCCGCGCGCCGTCTTTTGTGATGATTCCTATGGTCGACGGTGAACTGGAACTTGGTTCTCAGTTGCCGTTGGCCGTGTCGGTCGCTCCTCATGAGCATGATGTTTGAGGACGAGCAGAAAGAGTAAATCATGGATGTGATTTGTTGTTTGATGTGTTGGCTCAGTGTAGTATGCATGATGTTGTGACATCGTATTTATGTGACTGACCGCGTTTGTGTGACATAACACGCGACGACTCCTTTACTCCTTTTCACCAACGCTCACCAACGATGGTGCAGACCAGATCGGTTGCAAAGAAAATCGACTCAACGCAAGTCCACGCGAACGAAGATAAAATCCAAGAAGGTACTTCTATTGAACACGTAAATGATGCTCCACCCCCTGTCAAAAAAAATCGGCGAGAAGATATGACGGCCCCCAATAAGCGGCGTCGAGGGAAGCCAGGCGAACTATGCCAACTGAATCTCGATGTGCTGTTCCTCGTGCGTAGATGTTTCTCTTGTTCTGAACTAACCTTTTGCTGACTGGCCCAATGGTGCAAGATTGCCGCATACATACATCCAGTAGACCTCCTAAATCTTGCACGCACGTGCAGATCTCTTCGACAGCTTTTAATGGTCAAATCTTCATTGTTTGTGTGGAGGGAAGCTCGTAGACAAGTCAAGGGTCTGCCTGCCTGCCCGGCTGATTTGACCGAACCGGAGTATGCAAATCTCGTGTTTTGCGCTCGTTGCCACGTACGTTCAGACCCTTCTGGTTCCAAAATACGCTGAATCGTCAAACAGGGTTGTGGAAAATATACGACAACTATCCTCTGGAACGTACGTCGCAGGTATTGTCCAGGGTGCAGAATAAGACGGTAAGAGTCCGCAGTAGTTCACGACAGGCGGCTTCACAGACGGAATCAGGCTTCACCTTCATTCCTCCTGTAATGAGGTAATCCGCAAAAACCAGGTATTGGCTGAGGAGTATATCACAGTAAATAAAGGTTCGTGGTACTGCTGTTCCAGGCGTCAACCCTCTATATCACCATTGCAGAATGCCAAATGCGGGTTGATGAAGCCCAGGCAGCCTCGTTTATGGACGAGTATTATCAGTCTTCCGACAAGAAGAAGTTTATTAGTGACAAACAGAAGCAGCGTAGTGTTATTATTTGGGTTTGTCGCGTTGCCTTCCTTCCACTTTTCTTGTTGACTAGTTTTCACAGCACGCAAGAGAATGTAAAGCTTGGCAGAAAGAGAGGGAATTCGAACGCAAGCAAGATCGGAAAATGCGTCGGTGGGATCGGCGTGAAAGGTTTGCCTCTTTTCTTGATATTTTGATATTTACTTGAGTTGCCATAGAATATTTCAGTGTCTCGAGCAGCTCGGGTATTCACCCGAGATTAGATACTTTAGTCGTTCTTCAATCCAGAGATCACGAGCGTCCGATTTCAGGACCTCCAAGCCGCTCACGGACCAAGGTAAGTTCTTGTCAATGATCTACTTCGAACTTGTGGTGACTCTCGACGTGATAGAGTGGGCCAAGACACAGCCTGAGTGGATCAAGATCATGAACGATTTTCGGTCTCAGCGGCTAGAGTTGCAGGTTTACGGACCGCGTCGATCTACAATGATGTTTGCATACGATGAATTCCTTAGATCCCCGTCACCAGATGCACCTACTTTCGATCTTCTTCCATACACGGCCGCCCTCGCTCGCTTCCCTCCTGTTAGGGATGTCATAGAGGCTCCAGAGGTGATCCAGGTGAATGACAAGTCATTTGCATCTGCATTTGCGCAGCTGCCTGTCGTAGTTGCCGAGTGGAAAAAGGAACTTGATACCGAACTCGCTAACCTGGTCAAGATTCCTTCCTGGCTATCAGAAAACTGCTCCAGCCGTCGTGCCCCGGCACCAAGACGTACGACACAATCATCGAGTACAGACTTGGACAGACTACAATTAGCCTGTGCTCTGTTCCAAGCGAATTGTGCTGGCGTTTTTACTCATCCCGAAGTGTTCTTTGTCCCTATACCTAATCACCCGCCCGGGGAACGTTCTGTCTTGGATCCCTTTGGTATCCAATTTTTGGAGGAAGCGCCTTACATCATCCATGCATGCGGGTTGGATCCAAATGTAGCCACAGTGGATGATATGGACCACCGCGATGCTCGACTGATGTGTCTGTCTTGCGAAGGAAGCGCTCTTATTATGAACTGGAGGAGCGCGGTATGTCACCTTTTTTTTCACTGGAGCGAGCGCTGAGCGCTGATTACGGATAGATGTGGCATGCTTCCGTCTATCATGGAACCTCCCGTACGCTAGTGCCTTTGTCTAAATCGCCACGCTGGCAACTTGTCAACGACGAGCATGTCGATGCAATCCAGACTGTCGAGCAGTCCATCGAGAAGGACCCATTTCCTAGCATTGTGCGGTGCCTGTTATGCAGACCTCGCGTAGGGGATGCGAAGAGCAAGCGAGAAATTCTCTTTCATTTACACGACGCGTGAGCAGTCATATGGTTATTCTCGTAAAGGCTGACATTTACCACAAACACAGTCACAACTTGAGGTCATTGGGTAATGTTGACATGACACAGGGCGTGCACTACGCACCCATCGGCATATGTGATTCTCAATCGGTGGTGGAAATGGTTGCAGAGGGAGATCAGGTGTCATTCAGGGTACCCGAACAAAAGTGACCAACACAGATCTGGCTGCGAAAGTTGTGCACACAGACAAAGCAGACTCCGAATTTATTCGGCACCTTGGGTTGGCATTCGTCGTAGTGGACTCAGCCGCTGATCACCGCTCCAAGATTGTTCAACATCATTCTGAATCTCATCACATGCCACTTGTTACAGCCCAGTGTAAATGATGGAGGCTACCCGTCGTTCCATTAAGAGAATATCTGTGTAGTGTCATCACCAATCCTCGATCCAGATTGATCATGTAGCACCTACATACTAGACTCGGATGTACAACTATTTTTGTTCATGACTGTAACCACGGGTACCCGGTTTTCCGATGGGCTGCGGCTTCGCTTCGGTAAGTGAACAAATTCGCTTGATCCGTCGCTGCGGCACGGAGAGAACGGCGTAGAGAGTTCCAGATGGGTTGAAAGGAGAGCAATGGTCCGTGTCATCGGCATGTCAGTGGCACAGCCACCATAAAAGGAACGGCGTTGCAGCATGGATGTCCCCTGTCCACACCTTTTACACCGGTACGACCACGATCCACTGCGGACGGAATCATGCCAGGCCAAGTTCACCACAAAGACGGTATTTTGCCGCAGGAAAATGCCGTTGGACTCGCAGGAAATGCCCCACCACCTCCCAAGAAACGTCGGCGAGATGGCACAGAGGCGCCGAAAAAGCGGCGTCGAGCAGAACAAGGATTGTTATCCCAGTTAAATCTCGACGAGTTGTACATCGTGCGAAGGCTCTCCTTTGTCGTGTTTTGACCTCTTGCTGATCGCGTGTGGCACTGATAGATTTTTGCATACGTGTATCCAATGGACCTCTTGAACCTTGCGCGCACGTGCAAGTCTCTCCGGGGTCTCTTGATGCATAGATCGTCAGCTTATCTCTGGAAGACTGCTCTCCGCCGAGTCGAGGGGCTGCCTGAGTGTCCTACCGACTTGGCTGAATCAGAATACACGAATCTCGTGTTCTACGCCCGGTGCCACGTGAGTAGAGACTCTTTAAATCGATCGAAAAAGTCTCAAGTGTGGTACAGGGCTGCAATAAACCGGCGAAAACTGTTCTGTGGAACATTCGCCGCAGGTACTGCCCGGCCTGCAGAGTTGAACGGTATGATGGCGTGGGTGTCTTAGCCGAGGCTCCAAGTTCACGTGCATTGTCAGCCTTTGCCATCTTCGTTACTGCGACAAGATCATCAGTGAGGACAGCGTACTGCCTTGCGACCGCCTCACAGTAGGAGAGGGTACGTGGAACTTGTATCAAAGGACCCAAAACTAATACACTTTCTGAACCACTTCTCAGATTTTGGGCTGTGGGTTGATAGGGACCAGATGGAGTTGTTCATGTACGAGTATCGCGAGTCCTCGAACAAGGCACAATTTTTGGACGGGAGGCGAGAGCTGCATCGGATTATTTCCTCGGTCCGTTTGATCGGTTCCCTCTTTTGACTAATCAACGAATCGATCTTAACAGCACGCGCGCAAGTGTGAATCTTGGCAGCAACGCAAAGGGCGAGTAAACAGGTTTGACTTGGAAGTACTTCGGAAGGAGCGACAAACGAGGTTACTTCTTCCTCTTAAACAACCGCGGCTTTGGCTTATAGTTCGCGTAGCATTTTCGAGTGCCTCCGGCAACATGGGTATGAACCAGAGATTGCGTACTTCCGAGAACAGCTCGTCAGAAAATGCAACAAATCTGTTTCCAAAAAATACAAACCCCTCACAAACAGTGGTCAGTTCTCATTACACGAACATCAGTCAACTCGTAGTTGATTATAGATACTAGAATGGGGTCGGATGTGGCCTGAATGGGCCGAGATGATGATAAAATTACGGTCGCAACGACTAGAGGCAGTTGTTTACGCGCCACGCCGACGCCAATTGGTGTCCGAATACCTCAGCTACGTGATGCACCCATCACCAGATTCACCGACGTTCGATCTGCTTCCACACGTGGTTGACCTCGCGCGTTTCCCTTCTTTTAAAGATATTATCGAGACGCCGGACGAAACACAATCGAATAACAACCTATTTGCATCCGCATTTGCACAACTGCCTATGTTGATTGAAGAATGGATGCAGAAGCTCAACTCCAACATTGCTGGGCTGGTGAAGGTTCCTTCTTGTCTGGCTTTGAACGACGCTCCTGCGGATCAGGAAAAGGCGTTGGACAAACTACGTCTAGCTTGCGCAGTGTTTTACGTGGGTGGCACCGGCGCTTTTCCTCATCCCGAAGTATTCTCGGTTTCCATGCGTGATGACGTGATGTTTTCAAGCCGCGAAAACCCCTTGAGCGCTACTTGGGTTATCCCTGGACTCCGGTTCTTGGAGGAAGCACCCTACATCATCCATGCATGTGGGATGGATCCTAGTACGGCCACTGTACTGGATATGGACCATCGCAATGCTCGGTTGCGGTGCCTATGTTGCGACGGACGTACTCTCATCATGAACTGGAGACATGCAGTATGGCTTCTTCTTCACCGAGAAGAACGGGCACTGAGTACTGAACCATGAACGACAGATCTGGCACGCACGCTTCTATCACTGCATCAGTATTGGGATAGCGCCTCTATCCGAGTCACCGCGCTGGCAGCTCATCAGCGACGAGTACATCGGCAAGATCCAGGCTATCGAGCAGTCCGTCCACAAGTCCTTCTCTCCAGATTGGACGCGGTGCTTGCTGTGTCGGCCTCGTGTCGGGGATGCAATGTTGTATTCTCATGCCGTTCGTCACTTCGCCCAGTGGTGAGCATCGTTGTTGTCGCACCAAGAGGTTAGGACTGATCTCGACAAAAGGCACAACTTGCCAAAGGATGAACTCGAGGAAGGGGTGCATTATAGGCTGATAGGTATACGCGACGTGTGTGTGGTGGAGATGATCCAAAGAGGGGGGCAGGTGGAATTCAAGGTGCTCGAAGAATGACGGAGTCTTCACGTCGTCCTGGCACGAACTTGATCGATCGGTCGCCGCCACGGGTTGGGAGGCAATTCGATGCGTTGGCGCAAAGCTTATGGTTGTACTATGATTACCAATTGCTGTACTGTGTGTATTCTCATGAAACTAGGGTTTGACGACTTGCTGTATAACTGGTACCAGTGTCAGTACACGACTCGCGGTGATATCCCCGGTTAGACCTCTATAGGTATCCACTGCCTGTGGAGTTTCCATGTGCAGCTTCGCTGAAACACAATCTAGTCTTATCATTCGCTCCGATAAGACATTTGTGGGTCCGCGTTGCTGTAAAAGCTGACTGCGCTTTGATCACGCTACCACCCCAATCTCGCTACAAAGGCGTGGTGAGGGAGACCGCCTGAGAAAGCTAGGTAGGGTTAGGAAGATCTCCTATTGAGCGGGCACCCACGGGAAGCGAGATCCTCACAGGATGCGCCCTCAATGGCGATGCAAGTCATACCCAGGCCCCTCCCCCTGATGGATCTCTCCGGGAAGAGACGCTCGTGGTCGGGTATAGATAGCGTCGGTTCGAATCCGTCCTTGAGTCCGCATTCGTGACACTCCCCCATCATCCCCCTTACCCTCCTCGCATCAGCCAATATGGGAGGCGGGCTCGGGCGCGTCACTAAACACCCCGAGTACTATCTAACCGATGGGAGCGTCTCGTTCTTGGTAGGTCTGATTCAACGTGGGGCTCATGAGATGTTATTCGGCTGATCACTGGAAACGGTGTGGCGGTTGCCAGACTGCCAATACATTGTTTAGGGTGCACCGATCATTCTTCGAGCGCGAGTCCGAGGTCTTTTGCGATCTCTTTGCGTCCGCTGCCGAGGAGGATTCACAATCCGGCAGCGACGCATACCCGTTCACGCTCGACGTCCATCCCGATGACTTTGCGCGTTTTTTATGGGTATGGTATGACATGTGAGTATCGCTTGGCCCACTCGGACATTTGTCGAACGGGGATCGATTCATTGTTTGATCGCCGACAGGGACTATTGTTATCGTCAGCAGCCCAAGGAGAACTGGGTGACCATCCTCCGGCTCTCCACCCGCTGGGCGTTCCCTAAAATAAGGGAACTGGCCGTTCGGGAACTCGAAGGCCTGCACCTACCCCCTGCGGAGCGGATCGCCATCTACAACGAGCATGGCATAGACGACGAGCGCCTCTTCTCGTCGTATGTGGAGATGTGCAGGAGCCCCACCGTGCCGAGCGAGGAAGAGGCACGGCTCATTCAGATGGACGCCCTGATCAACGTGCTCCAGGCGCGTGAAGACGCACAACGGAAAGCTGTCGAGTTGGGTCACGACAGTCCGACGAGCGCATGCCTGGAGGACGAGACACTGAGGGAGATTGTCTCGAGGTTTATCAAGCCAGGCTTGAACCTCCGATCGAATGGTACCTCCACGGGATCGGAGGTTCAAGCTTCAAACTTGAACGGCGAGCATGCTCAAGGAACTGCTAGTGCGAATGAAACGATAACATTGGGACAGCCACATGTACCCAACAAGAACTCGAAGGCACAAGCGACTGGCGGACAATCATCTCACACGGTAGGTGGTGTTTGTGCTATATCAGACTTGTCTCAGCTAATGTACACACGTAGAACAGCTCCAATCAGACAGGCAGCGAGGGAAAGGGAAGTCGAGAGAATCAGGGGGAGACCAACAATGCGCGCAAGAAAGCGGAGGAGAAACCACCAGTCGGAGAGCCGGAGGACAAGACGAAGGCGACGAAGGCAACTCAAGACAAAGAGAAGGAGAAAGCGAAGCAAGAGCAAGAGAAGGAAGCGAAAGAGAAGGAAGCGAGAGAGAAGGGTCAGAGGCAGGGAGGACAGAAGCAACAGCAGAACACTCCCCGCAGAGTATGTCCGAGCCAGCTCTATTGCCCATCACTAACACTGCTGCACAGTGAGGCAAATGATACCAGCGCCTTCGACCAACGTCCCTCCGGCCCCAACAGTGGATGTCATGTATTTTCTCGTCACTTGCATGGCGCTCGTCGTGGAGCGGTTCATGTAACTTTGGTGTATACTATGATTCAGTCGTTGTTTCAATGGATACTGTTCGACTCGGATGAACGTGTAACGCTCAGATGTGGTGGAACTTACAGTACAGACGCAAGTCCTAGTACCCTGGAACATAATAGGCAAGGCCAGGAGATCAGGCAGCCCTAACGGGGTGCAGTTGTCTCTCATTTTACAACACCATGACGCTACAACTACGATCTAAAGAGTAAGCTAGGTGTGCGTTAGTATACCGATTTGCAACACACACCTATCTCCAACTCATTGCGCTCACGCTCCCTGCGTTTTCTGGTCGTTGTCCGTAGCTTTTCTGCCCCAGACCACTTCTGACCATCGTATTGCCTCGGTAGACTGGCTCTGTTCTTCGCCTTTCCCGTGCACTCGAGCGAGGTTTTTGAGTCTGGTTATTTCTTCGTCCGTGATTGGCGCGCCGGAACGAAGCTGCAGGGCGAGATCTTCTAGGATTGACACCTGTGCATGGTAACGAGCACGGTCTTCTTTTTCAATAGTTCTTTGCCAGAGCAGGTGGATTGAAATGGAGGTCAGAGCAGTGGAGTACAAGATATGAGGCAGGTATGGTGTGGGCATGACCCAACTTGGCGACAGCAAAAGGCAAGAGTTCAATTCTACAAAAGGACGCGGTAGCTTCACTAGCCGACCGGTTGTCTCGACGATGTATTTCGAACAAACTCTAGGCTGTAGGCATACACTAACATATCCAAAGGGACGACCATTATCCCACATCAACTAGCAGTAGTGGGTATCGATGGATGCTTCTTTTTCTTCGACTTTGACCTGGTCAACCGGCGTATCATCGATGAACATGGTCAAACTCACGTGAGCTTTCGTCTTCGTAGATGTGCTGGAATTGGTTGCTTTGAACTGTTGGAATGGATCCAAAATCTCCCGCAGTGCTTCATCCCGAGAGACAGGCTTGCCGTCAATTTGAACACCTTTCGTGAGCAGAACGAACCCGTCTTCCCGCCCGCCGGGGGGTGTCAAACGAAGGATAGCATCCTGTTTATGTCCACTGAATCGATACGCGTTCCGTTCTAGCGTGAACTGGACTCGTGGGTTAAAAAACGAGTAATTCTCCACCACGATCGTGTCCAAGGACGGTAACACCTTTGCTTGACGATAGGTTCCTGGGACGGATCCAGGGAATAACCAGAGCTTTCGAACATGCGATCGTCTCACGTTTATGAGTCGTAGGGCGACGACGGACCCGACTCCAATGTGGAAGCATG
>JBBPJP010000691.1:0-16527 GCA_038088775.1 Boletus barrowsii | reverse complement strand
ACCTGTAGAAGGTACACTCAGTACTGATACGAGTCAGGACTATATTATGTACCTGTAGAAGGTACACTAGACATAATGAGTACAGGGTAAAGTGTATGAATGAATGGGTCTCACCTCAGTACTGATATGAGTCAGGACTGAGGTGTAATCTACACGTCTGACGAAGGTTATCTATCTGATTATGTAATACGGATAAACCCGAGTCTGTTTGTATCTAGTAGTCCGTAGCAAATACACAACATTGAACATATATAATCACCCCATCACATCAAATACGACATGACTTGTGGTGCGGACATCTCCATCTCCCGATTGATTGCATGTTGACACTGGAAAGCCAAAAGGCGGATTTGACCAAGGATGTTGTCATGATAGACTGTATCTATTTTAGATTCATGGTACATCAATGTTTTTGCCATGAGTGCTGAGATGTTGTAATTTTTTCCTTGTTTCTTTGACTGATACATCAGGAAACTAACACATTGCTTAAGCCCACTTACGACTACTTACGACATAGATTAAGCAATGACAAGTGAAAAGTGTATCAAGTAAATAGTCACTTTTTCCAGCAGGGACCATTCCTGGGGATCACTTTCCCCTCACTTGTTGTTGCACTTGAGTGAGATAGCAAGCAAACACTGATGAATTATAAGCTACGAAACAAGCTGTAGATTATATGTGATGCCTCAAAACGCCGGCTGTCACACAGTAAGTAAACGGGAAAGTCACGGAAAGGAAAGGAATGTGTGATAAAGTAACCTGTGTCCATCTCCAAGTCGGAGTGATATAAGGAGGGGGGATATGGCCACAAGTGGGTATCAATGCCGAAACACGCAGGTATATAGTGGCCAAAAAGAGTGTCCTGTGAGTAGTAAGGGATTAAATATGTGACAAGGGTATTGAGTCAGAATGGCAAGAGACAGTCCCACGACGACTGGACTGATGGTGAGGCATGTGAAAGCACCAAGTGAAAACCGACCATTCTACAAATACACTGTTAGCTATCATTCTGGAAGAAGGTCATACTTACAGATATCCACGTACTGGTTGTTTACGCTGTGTGAGGTTTCAGATGTTTCTTGCTTTGGTCCTGAGCTGAGGGTCATGTGGGCCTTGCGCACAATGTCGATGATGGCAGTAATCTGGTTGGCGGTGCGTTTCTTCACCCTCTCAGTCAAACTTCTCGTGGCCACCCCCCAGTTTTGATCTGAGAATGCAAACAACATGCTGCTTTCCTTGCTGGAGTGCTCATTCACTTTAACAGGTACCTTTGGGACGACAATTTTCCTGTCCGAGGCTTGGATCATTTTGTGAGTGATGTGGCCCTTTGAAGCCATACATAGCACTCGCTCGAGCTAGACATAGCCTGTCACATGAGTGAATGTATTTCAGTAGGAATGTAACCTACTGCCGCCCTGCATAAACCAATAATCCCACAATAGTTGTGCAGTGGGGGTGATAAGATGTTACTAATATACGACTTGATTGCACCATCGACACTCTGCAGATGTGCAGTATTCTAGGGCATTTTTATAACTAAACTCCAGTTACATGAGGGTTCAGGGACAAAATATACCCTAACATGACCATTCTGAGCAACATTACATCTAGCAATGTTGCGTGCGATATACAGTACCAATGCCAACAATCTGAGTAACATTACACCTATATTGTGCTGACCATCAAAACTAGTCTATCAAGGTCAAGCGATCCATCATTGGTTATATCACACACACACTCACCCTCATTGGTAGTGGGGAGAATGAGTCCACGCTGGATGTATTTGACTTGGTGTTCAGCAAGGGACTTCCAAGTGAAAACACTTCTCTATTGTTAACCAAGGTATGCTTCCACCTCTTAGTCGCTATTTGTGCTGATCTCTTGTCTCACTCAGGTGATTGTCTTCTTCGAGTCCGGAAAGTATGATGATGTCATTTCCCATGTAGATCGATTAATCGATTTAGTCGATCATGACCAGTTATCATATATTGCTGTCAAGGTATGTGCATGGGAAGCATGGGAATCTAACAAATATTCACAAGACATGGTGTAGGCTTGCATGTTTCTCTTGCATGAAGCTGCGTCAGTGGGAGGAGGAGACCACGAACACGCAACCTGAGTAGAATTGTTCAAGCTTGCGAAAGAAGCCATCCCGATTCAGAAAGGTCACTATCTAGTGGTCATCTCCCTTGTAAGCCAATCCCTTCTCGTCTTCCTCCTTAATGACGCCAACTCTACTTCATAGACTTTCCACCAAAATTCAGCTAGTGTTTCCCAAAGCTGTCCATACCGTGGTCGATGAACTTGGCAAAGTGTAACGCACAGCGTAGCGGTGACGGAGCGTGCTGCAATACGGGTCGAAGAACGTAGGACGAAAGAGTGAAGAACGATGAGGAGTTCTGAGGTCTGAGGCTTATCTTTGAGACGATGCGAAGACTTGGCGGGTCTCTTCTATCTAGGTACCTGAAGAGGCTCACTAGACTCGAAGGTCACTAGAATAACGCTATATTGCGTAGAACTAGCTTAAGGGAAAATACAGGCGAGAAGTACGAGACTATATATACGGTAGGCCCCTGGTCCGTGCGAGGTAAGTATGCGCAGCATACGACTGCGATGCGCAGTAAAGTGTAGTCCGCAGTGACTATGGAAGAATATGAAATAAGGGATGCGCAGTATGGCGCAGTCCGCAGTTAGTGAATATGAAATAAGAGATGCGCAGTAAAGCGCAGTCCACAGTGAGAAGTCTGAAGGAAAGACTGCGGACGGAAGCAGGAAGAAAGACTAAGTATGGGTATGGGCAGGGCGCCGTGTGAGACATAAGGAGAAGTAGATCGAGAGAACATATCTGGTAATGTGGAGGATGACTCCACTACGAATACAACCACGTATGGTGACGATAGAGCGAGACTAGGAAAGGCGAGCGAAAGAGTTAAGAGAAAATAGAGGAAAAATGACTACCCCCTTCGTAGACCGTAACACAAAGGAGCATTAATGACCAGTGTGCATTCTCATTATCAACTACAAGGATAGGCGTTGATTGTTTGATGCCAGACGTCATTGAAATGTGCACCACAACACTCGAAAGTGGTGGTGATGAAGCAGCAAGGTCGAACAACCCCAAGCAAGTGATTGCACAATACTCTACTGTGCTGTTCCTGAACCTGCTGAAACCAGCTAGAGTTCTTGTCAAGCGGAGCACTGCCCAAGGAGTATTGGGGTTGTGGGAGGATGCGTTGAAGGATGTAGATGTGGTATACCTTCGCTCTCCCTTATCAAGTTGTCTCCCGATCCAGATGCCTGTTGTGAGTGCCACTTTTTGACATAAAAATAACACCGTGATCACATTGCACAGAACTAGTCAAGACATACATTCACCCTCCCAGTCAGAGACGGCCATCAACAATGTCGTCCGTGGAGTCTCCAAGATATCCCCGCTGGTGCTTATTGACATCAAGAGTGGTTGTCTCTGTGATGGACCAGAAAGAGCACATACATTTAAGCCGGAAGCGGGGTTCAAAGAGCTGGTCTACTCTATGACACAGGCCCTGGACGATGGGTGCATCTGGCGAGTGGTGGAAGCATTCTTCAGATATGTAACACTTTCACACGTATGGCAAGGCAAGGGACCATTATTCCAAGATGTCGATTGGGCTGGCTCAATCTGGAAGCTGGATTCATTGCCATTGAACGACAAGCTACACAAATTCTGTGAGATGGTTTGTGCAGACAGATATTGGTGGGCTTGGAGAGACAACTGTTGCATTGAGAAGATGATCAGCATGGTGTTAAACCTATCACTCAAAATGATGTACAAATGGTACAAAGCATCTGCAGCCACATTTGTCCTCCTCCAAGACATCATGTCTCCATCTACCCGTGGTGGTCTCAAGCGCAGCAAGTGGCTTGACCCAGGCTTGGACGTCTCAAGAGCTTCTTGCACCAACCATCATCCTGTCAACTATTGGAAGGTACATTGTTCTTTGCACAGGCGTCCAGCACCATGGGTGCTCACTCAAGGGGACAGAAATATGGCCACATCATGTTTGACTCAACATCAGCAAACCTACATTTTTTCTGGGTCATTGAAATCAATGACAAGTCTGGCAGGCCTGAATGGCCTAATCAATAATAGATTGACCTGACTGACTGAACTGATTTACTGATTTGCTGATAAGCTAATTTATTGAATGGACTGGTTGACTAACTAACTATCTAGCTGACAAATTGACAAACTTAACACACCTGACTGACTGACCAAGTGACCAACTGATGTGACTGACAGAGATGACTAACTGATGGGCTGATGGGCTGACTTGGCTGATTGACTGACAATCTGACTGACTGATAGACTGACATGGCTGGTTGACTGGTTGACTGACTGACTGATGGGATGACAAGACTGACAAGACTGACCAGATGATTAATTGATTGACTGGCTGGACTGATGGGACTGATATCACTGGTGAATTGACAAGCTGATATGCTGATAGCTCTGAGAATGCTGATAGCAATGAATTACTTATGAATGATAGCACTTATAGCATGCTGTCAGTCAAGTCAGACAGCTCAGCAAGGTCATTGATTTTGATAACTCAGAAAAAATGTAGGTTTGCTGATGAACTCAAAATCAGGTTATGGCAACCGGGCTCGCTGACCCCGGCTGTAATGCACAGCGTAATCTTGTCGTAGCGTGCGAGGTTACTTGATCGAAGAAGCGTAGCGTCAAGGGTTCAACGAGTGAAGGGTTACGAGAGAACACTAGAGGACAGTGCCAAGCTTTGAGACAATGCGAAGCCTAAGCTGATCTCTCCTATCCTAGGTACGACATGGTGCTCACTAGGGACTCGGAGGTGACTAGAAACAATGCTAATATTGCATAGAACTAGCTTAAGGGAAAATATAGAGGGGAAAGTACATGACTATATATATGGTAGGCCCCAAGTGCTGCGGAATGATAAATAAGGAAAGAAAGGAGCGGGAGCTTGAAGGGATTCCGTCTCTGTCTAAGTATGACTCAAATGTGCAGCATACGAAGTCAGTATGAGTCATGAATGCGCAGTATGCAGTATGTGCAGTACAGGCTATGCTGCAGGCAGTGAAGTCTGAATAAGGCAACTGTGGTGGGAACGGAATGAAAGGCTATAATGGTATAGGCGGGGCGCCATGTGAGACATAAAGAGAAGTGAATCGAGAGAACACATCTAAGTAGTGTGGAGGATGACTCCACTACAAATAACTCCTTTCATAGACCGTAACATTACCCCCTTTGTATGGTCGAAGCACCTGCGAGACTGAAAGGAGCAAAACTCATCTGAGTGGCCCAATTCTCCGCAAAGGAGACAGAGATGACATGGACACCAGGCTTGGATATATCCAGGGGCGGTGACACGGTAGAGAGGACATTCATAATGTGCGCAGTCAGTGCAGATATGTCCTCATTGGTTGCATGTGAAGCAATGGGTGAGGGTGGGATGAGCAGGTCGGGCAGAGTTGGGGGGAGTGAAGGGAGATGGTCTATGTCAATGGGGTTGGATGAAGATCCGGGCGACGGCGAGGGCGTCGCTGCGAAGTCCTTGTTATAGCGGCCGGTGGTGGGGAGCGGAGTTGCCTGTCTCTGTTTTCCTCTACCTCTCTGAACACGTTGGCCCACAGCTCTTGCTGTGGAACTGGGTAGCCCGAATGAAACAGTTCCACCACACTGTTTGAGGTTACAAGAATGGTGGGTGGATGTTGGAGTGGTGGGGTGTTCTTGGGCGGGGAATACGTGAGAGGGTTCAGGCTTGGGAGTCCCGAGTCCGAGAAGTGGGACAGTAGCGAGGAAAGCGAGGATGTCAGGGTGGTCATGGGAGAGAGTGGAGAGAACTCCGGGACTAGTATCTCTGCTAGGTCCTCCAGTAGGGACCTGATCTCCGTGTCCAACAGCTGAGAGAGCAGCGGGTGTTGGTGGAGGTGGGACAGGTATTGGGCTAGCGGTGGCGTCGGAGGATGAAGTAGGAGATCCGGGGGTGACAGTGGAATCGTCAGCCCAAAGCTCTCGTCATTCAGGGTTAGAACGGTTGTGGATCCAGGTGTTCCCCCCATCCCAAGGGTGGTCAGTGTCGTCATCCATGTAGTACTCTCTGAGGTTGGCAGGTAGTGTGGAGATGATTGGATGCAGTATGTGCATAAACAGGGGGGGAGGTAGGGCTTGAACGATGTTGGTGAATCCATGGTCATGGAGGGCATCCAAGACTGTGTCTCAGGCGGCAAAGATGGCCTGTCCCATAGCGGCAGTGTAGACAGGCAGGGTCCCATCTGGGAATAGCTGAGTGTGCAGGGTTCGAGCAGTGGCATATGTAGAAAAGACGACTCCCAGAGATTGGAGTACCGGGTTGTCTCAGAAGGCAGGTATGGAAGGGATGGCGGTGGCGGTGGCAGGGTTCTCGAGGACGGAAGCAAATAAAATTTGTTGGGAGCAATCAGGGAGTTGGTGAATATGGACTGGGAGTTGGAAGGGGACATTAGACATGGATGAGTTGCGGCGACGAAGTATAGAGGAGCAGGGGCTCGACTCAAAAGCAAGTGAGGACTGAGGGCTTTAAGATGGGGGAAAGGTGAGGGGATCCCTGGCCTTATATTCCTCAAGGAGGTCCACAGCATGTCCTAAATTGGACTCGGGTTCCCAGGTATTTTCGGAGGATGGGTATCCTTTCCACGAAACAAGGTAGTGGCGGCAGCGGGTGGAGCCCTGATGAGATAGGATCTGATCAATTTAGAATTCCTCTTCTCCGTCTATAATGTCCGGCGGAAGTGGAACGAAGTTTGGCCCATGTTCCGCAGTTTCTCTATATGGGGTGAGAAGGGAGGCATGGAATGCATTGTGGATCTTCCAGGTGCGTGGCAACCGGAGTTTGTACGAAACAGGTGAGATGACCTGTGTGATTTCAAATGGGCCTTCACGGCGTGGTGCGAGTTTGCGAGAGGGGTAGCGGAGTCTCAGGTTATGGCCCTCGAGCCATACCTTATCTCCTACTTTCCAGGGTTTGAACTCTGAAGTTACATGTTCTTTGATGTATTGTTGTGCCTTTTCATGGGCGGCATGGGCTTCCTTGCGAGCCTCCTCGAGGTCCCCAAGTCGTTTTTCTAAAGCAGGGAGGAAAGTCGTTTTTCCTAAATTGGGATAAGCCCTTGGCTCATAGCCCATCATCAGCGAGAACGGTGTCTTTCCCATTACAGAATGGATGGAGGAGTTATGGCAATACTCTGCCATTGGTAGTAGGTCCGACCATTGGGTGGTGTCTCCTTGGCAAAAGATCCGAAGATAGGTTTCTAATTCCTGGTTGACTCATTCCGTCTCTCCATTGGTTTGCGGATGGTAAGCAGAGGAGAGGAGTGGGTTGTAGTCAAGAAGCCTGGCCAGTTCTAGAGTGAAGGCTGAGGCAAACTGCTGACCGTGGACCGAGATAACCTTGTTGTGGAGTCCAAAGCAGGGAAAGACCTTTTCGAAAAACAGTTGTGCAACACCCGCGGCGTTCGCACTCTTGTGAGTTGGGGTGAAAATTACCCCCTTTGTAAGGCCATGATCGACCACGACCATAACCAAATCATAACCATTGGATGGCGGCAAGTCCGTGATGAGATCGACCAAGAGAGTAGAGAAGGGGCCAGTGGAAGCGACCGGAAGAGGGGTGAGAGGCGGGACAGTGGGATGGGTGTTGACCTTGTTAGCCTGGTAGATGGCACATCCTTGGACAAATCATTGGACAAATGCCATCAGACCTGGCCACCAATAGTCACGTTGTACCGAGTTCATGGTTCGGTAATAACCACCATGACCACCCGCAGGCGAATCATGGATCACATGAAGGAGGTCATTCTGGTGAGCTTCAGGCACGTAGGCCCGATCCTTGAAATAAAGTAGTCCTTTGTTGTATTGCCAGTCATGGATAGAGGAACAGGGAATACTCAATGTACCCTCATGAAGTTTACGAAGTTGGTTGATGATGAAGGAGTCAGAGGAGGTTGACCACTTGATAGCGGTCCAAAGGTTGAGGTCAATTTGTTTTAAAAATAACTCTCCAGGGAGTAAGGTGACTTCGGCATTGTTGCCTGAAGTGTCCAAAGCATCCTTCCGTGAGAGTGCATCCGCTGGACCCATGTTGGCGCCGGGTATGTGTTGAAACAGGAGGTCATAGTCCTGTAACGTCAAGAGCCATCTAGCTTGCCGCCTAGATAGCTGTCGGGGGTCTTTGAAGTAGCACAGATCCTTGTGGTCTGTGAGCACAGTTACAGGCCGGTCGGTTCCAGTAAGGTAGTGGCACCATTCTTCTAGCGCATATAACTGCTAGAAGTTCTCGATCATAGATGTCGTAGTTATGTTCCGCCGGTGAGAACGTCTTGGAAATGTAGCAGCAAGGATGGAGGTCACCATTCCTGTCCTTCTGCATCAGTATGCCCCTGGAAGCTGTGAGGGATGCGTCTGTCATAACAAAAAATGGTTTTGCGGTATCCGGCATTGTCAATACGGGTTTTGATGTGAAGGCCTTTCAGAGGAGGTTGAAAGCCTTCTGTTGCTCATGCATCCAGGACCACGGCTGCCCTTTCTTTGTCAAATCCAAGATCAGCCGAGCAAGCTCTGAGAAGTTAGGGATGAACTTCCTGTAAAAGTTGCAGAATCCGATGAACGAACGGACTGTGCGGACAGAAGTTGGAGGTTGCCAGGTGTCGATCGCTGAGAGCTTGGTAGGGTCCATCACGATGATACCTTCTCTTACAACCATCCCAAGGAATTCAACCTTGGCGACATTGAAGGTACATTTTTCCAATTTGAGGCTGAGCTGGTTCTCTCTCAACCGCTCCAGTACTCACCTCGTCCTATTGTGGTGTTCCTTGAGATCCTTGGAGTGGATCAACATATCATTCATGTAGATGATCAACCATCCTTCCACCACCATATCCTTGAAAATAAAGTCCATGAACGACTGGAAAGTCGCAGGACTGTTGCAAAGGCCGAAAAACATGACAAGAGGCTCGAAGAGGCTGAAGGGCGTGATGAACGCCACCTTCCAGGTGTCTTTAGTTTTAATCCGGATGTTATTATAGCCCCAGCAAATATCCATCTTTGTGAAGTAACGGGATCCTTTGAGCTGATTCATCAAGTCTCTGATGAGCGGGAGAGGGTAGGTGTTCTTGATGGTGTGCTCGTTAAGGAAGCGATAATCTTGGCAGGGGCGAAGATTGCCGTCCTTCTTAGAAACAAAGAAGAATGGGGAAGCCATGGGGGAGTTGGATGGGCGAATACATCTGGCTTTCAAATGTTCATCAATGAAATCTTTACATGCTTCTTGCTCTTTAGGGTTAAGCGGGTAGGCCTTGGCAACCTTGGGTGAAAAAGAGTCATCTAGATCTATGCTGTGATCGAATGACTGGTATGGCAAAAGGGGGCCATCATCCTTCTTTTGGAAGATGTCCTCAAAATCTTGGAAGTCCCTCGGGAGTTCCACTTTGGACTTCATCATGTCTTGTGCGAGAGAGGTCAAAATCGTTGTTTTCCTAATAGAGGATCCATTCAGTGGCTCATCGTCATCCTCCTCACATTCTGTTAGCCCTGGGATTTCCTCTCGCTGTGTGGTCGGTTCCATGTCAGGTACCTTCACATGAACCTCTTTGGTCAGTGCTGTGAGTTCTCGGTTGATGTTATGCCTCCACCACAAGGCTCTATGTTTCTAGATTTTGTTCATCTGGCATTTCCTATTGAAGATGCTAATAGTAAAGGCTGCAGCCACTTCGTCTTCCCTCCTATTCGTTCATTCCGGGCCGGTTGGTTCCACCTCAGGTATGCAAACAGTTCCTGTACTCCAATCAATGGGTGGATTTGTTTCCTGTAACCAAGGGAGCCCGAGGATCACGTCGTCCTTGCCACAGTCAATAACAAGGAAGTCTCGGAGTTCGGTGAACTCTCCGAGCTGAATTACTACCAATGCCTGTTTTCGTATTAGGCTGTTTTTATTGGGAGATCCGTCGATGTTGCTCGCCTGCAGGGGAGTCTTGAGTCATGTGGTGGGAATGTCGCACACCGCCACCGTAGCATAGTTGATAAAACATCCAGTTGCCCCAGAGTCAATGAGGGCTTTTGTGTCAACGCTTTTGAACGCAGTGCGGTCAGGTGGGTAGAGGGTGACGGGAATAGTTATGGATTGTGAAGCACCACCTGACACAAACACTGGAGATAATCTATGAGAAAAGTTATGGGGAGAGGCTGACATTGACCCAGTCCTCCCTCTTAAAAACCCTGGTCGGTTCTTGGTGTTCTAGCAGTACGGTCAGTTCTGCCTGCAGGCCATGTCTCCTGGTCAGTTCCAGGTATCGGACATGCCTCTTCACAGAAACCTGTGTTTTGCAGTATGTGGTTGGTGAGTCAGGTCCCACTCTGTCCTGGTCAGTTCCAGGTACCATCCTTTATGCTCACTGCTCTTACCACCTTTATACCATGTTTGACTGTGTTTCTCGTGGCGGTCTCTTGCATAGAGGGTTGCAGTCCAAGCCCCGATCCCTGACCCTGGGATGTAGCTGCTCCTGCCCCCTGCATTGGTAGGGGTTCACCATATGCATACGTGCATGGGTAATGACCTGCGTCTTCCTCTGAGGTGGTCTCCCAGAGGTCTGCTGGTGCAATAGCAGAAAACCTGTTATATCATGGTCCAGGCTGGGGAGCTCAAGCAAACTTGAAGGGAAAGTTGGTTGAAGTCCGATTTGTTTATCGTCATGAAGAAATTGTAAGGATGAATTATACAGGGAATTGAGATCAAATATTGATGTTGGTTATCCAGTACCCTCATTCTGACACAAATTACTGTGAATCAGGTAATACACTCCCTGGGCTTTTGCACAGATCGAAGTCCAAGCGCAAAGTTTCAGTTGTTGGCAGTGATGGTGAGCCAGATGCACTTGATCCATGTCTGGTCCGCAGGTCCAAACCACCACCAATCTTATTCAGTGCATTTCGTCCACCCAGGTATGCTCAGAACCCACCTCTCGTTAATCATGGCTTCACCTGCACCACTGCTGTATATGGTACTGTTGTTTTTTCTGTATCAGATGAGGAAGAAGAAATCAAGATTGCTGGAGACTGGCAAGCAGGCCAGTGTGCCAGTGAGGACAATAAACCTTTCTGGAATACTGAATACATTGGTGAAGGCTACATAAAGACCGCAGTATATGTATATTCTTGTTTCGGGAGCATTCTAACTCTAACTCTTCTGAATGCCCAAACGTACTATGATAGGCTCGATTCAAAGGTGAGGGCTATGTTTTAACACAACTGACATAGAAAGCATCTGAGTATCCTTACACAGAAGACAAAAATGAAGCTCATCTGAAGGTGGAGTATGAGTGTTTGTGTCAGGGCGATGGAATCAAGGTACACTTCAACAAGTATGTCCAAAAAGATTGCAAAATTAATGTCCCAGGTACCATTGGAAATTACAATTCTCTCATGTTTCTCGCAAAGCTGACATTACACACATTGTGGTAGACTTCTACTTCGATTTCGAAGGTTCGATATTAGGTGTCTTGCACAGAAAAAGTGAGTCCACAAGCTGGATCCTCCCATACCGACACTTCATTGCCATGTGTCTTCTACCTTGCAGAGAAATTGATGGACCATTGCACAAATTCACTGGAAGCAGCGAGATCGGAAAAGCGACAGATGACCTTATGAAAGTGGTCCATGCCTTTGCCCACTTCATGTTGATTTATACAAGTGGATTTCTTCTCTTGAGCGACCTACAGGGTGAGTGGCTGTCTACAGTATTGTATACAACAGTTCCGCTCGAACCATCACTAGGTCTCTTTGATGCACGGCGCGTTATGTGCTTATTTGATTCACAGGGTCACATGTACGTCTCAACAGGATCTGTAGCTACTACTAGCTATCATTGCTAATGATTACTTGACAGCAAACACGAAGGCAGAGCCAAAATATATTGGGATGGAGGCAAGGCTGTGATTGCTCAATTTTTTGAGCAGCATCTTCCCGAGTGTGGTAGTAATTGGGTCTGTAATGCTCTCAATCTCACCACTCTGCAGGTCACAACAATGGAGTCTGCCGTACCCAGAAAACCACTTCGTTATGGTATGATCAACCCTCGGCTTGATCATCCACAGGCTACTAACCATGTAGTTGCTTAGGCTTCACTCCTGAGCGTGACTGATTGTGCACTCGAGATAAGGCGCAGACCAGAGACCGTTGTATCAGTAAATGTACATAGTATGTAGGCATACTCAATGAAAAAAGTGAGTTAAAGATGCGTGTGTGAGAGACTTGGAGAGTGAGGTCGTAGCTTGGAAGTAATATTGTCTGGATCTGCCTCCATGTGAGCTGCGACTGTCCACAACAGCCCTCAAAGCAGCACCACAACAAGCTATACAACCCCAGACACAGATCCAATCCCCTCTGACACACACACGACCCAGAACCCGTTGGCAGACGCAACCAGCAGCTCCTACCTCCCATGTAAATCCACCCCTTCCCACAAGTGTCTCTTTGACCACCACAAGGACGACCCCATGCGCTTCTCTGTCCTCACCAAACCATCAGATCAAAGCACAGCTCTACCCCAAAGACATCTGCCGATCATTGGCATGTCTCTGCCTCCTCCACTTCTTCGTACGCCCACTGGCACTCCATCACTTCTTCATCCTTCGCCCTCTCCTCGGGTACCACCAAATTCTTCTGCCTCTTCTGCTCTCTTTGACGGAAGACCTTGTGAAGAGCCCAGAAACAACACTTTTGCCATACAGCTGAAGACACTTTATTGCAGCATCTCTGCCCTCAAATCAAAGATTCTTACAGAGGACACAGATGAAAATCTAGACAAATCTTGCATTCTCTTGCATGCACGTACCCGCAATGTCTCTGACGAGGAACTCGAACAGCCTAAGCAGAAGTGCCTCAAACCCATAAACAGTAAGCCAATGCTTTCCCTATTCACTCCTCCGTTCTCATTGCCTCATATCTCTAGACTAGCTGATATGATGCACAGTTTAATGGAAATCTCACTCGCACATTCTGTACCTGCCTCGCTGTGCATCATCCTGACAAAGTACATCATTGTCATTGGACTCTGGACCCACACCTTCCATAGACGACCCGAGGCCCTCCGTCACGTATCATTTGCCTCTGCTCACACTAGAGTACCTCCAGGACTTCATATACTTTGCTTACACCTTCTACACAGGTCCCCTCAAGGAGCCCAGCCTCAAGTCCTTCCATGCTGGCTGGCTCAAAGCTCGGTGACCTCACACATTACCGCATGGCTGTTGCCGCCATGGTTACCAACAACCAACTCTCTGGTCCTGCCCTCACAGTGGATGCTGTTTCTCAAGCAAATGCAGTCTTGGCAGACAATGCCAGCGATGCTCAGAAGAGCAAGTTGCAAATTAGTGTTTGATCTTCTTCTTGCTATCGGCCAGCGCCACATATCAACAACTCCCAGTGTCAGCATTGTTGCTGCACACATGATGCAAGTCAAGCCTGAAAGGGAATGGTGGCGAGGTATCGCCAAGGAGTGGTATGCTCATGGCATTGCAGACACCCCTGCCACAGGCAAGCCTCACCACCACCTCAATCTCCTCAGCCGCAAAGTCAAAACTGAGGAACTACGAGCGGTCTACCATTTCGTGAAAAGGTTCGTGACCATTTTTGTCTATCCAACTGTCCCTGACCATGTCCCTTTGCTAGTATGACTGCTCTCCATTCATTCACGACATCGTGGGAATCTATCCTTCCCATATGGTCATTGATAGCTCAAGCCCATCGGTCTCAGCCAGACACAACAGTCTCAGAATGATTTGTCCTTCTCCACAGAATGCTCTTCACCAACATCGACCTTGATGATTTCGCTCCCCCCCTCTCCCATTTCCTTGAGTGCCTTGAGATTGAGGGTACCGAAGAACGTCAGTGGATCATGATAGCCATCACCAACATTGGTGCTATATTGGAATATGGTCAACCCAGTGGTTTCTTGCGTAGAGCAGGTGGCGCAGGCCCTCATGATGCCACATCAACAATTCCCTTCCGAGTCCTCACGAAACAAAACACCCCCGCCCATCCCGAGGAAGACCATGAGGAGGAGCAGATGGATGTGGACGACGACACAGCGAAATCCAAGTCATTGCAAACACAAACCTCGTCAAAGCTGTCAGATATCCCGCTGTTGGTCAAACTTTCCTGAGCATTCAGGTATGCAACCCGATGCACAAATCTTCACCTTTTGCTGAGTCTACTTTGAATCCCTCACGTTCCTTGCCACTGTCAGCAAACACATCAAAACCCTCACGATCTTGGAATGGTTCATTTCCAGGGGAAGACCTGGCAGTCTTTTTCGCCTCAACACCCAAACATACTTACCTCCCAGGGACTTCATATTTCTGCTCCCACAGGCACACAATGCTGGGTGATGCTCACAAGTAGCTGCATGGGATGGAATGGGTTGGACATAAGGTGTTTGAGCGTGGATTCTGGAAGAGCGAGAAGATCGTCATGTGGAGATCGAAGTATTGGACATCGAGGAAGGAGATCAACTCACCGATGGAATAATCCAGGATGAGGACGAGTGCAGTAATGAGTTCAAGAATGAGACCACGCAGTCATGGATAAGGATCACGTGCGCCACAGTGAACTTGGAGGGGCTTGTCGATGGTTTCATGTGGGTGGAAGGAATGCGTGAGTGGAAACATCAGCAAACCTACATTTTTTCTGAGTTATCAAAATCAATGACCTTGCTGAGCTGTCTGGCTTGACTGACAGCATGCTATCAGTGCTATCATTCATAAGTAATTCATTGCTATCAGCATTCTCAGAGCTATCAGCATATCAGCTTGTCAATTCACCAGTGATATCAGTCCCATCAGTCCAGCCAGTCAATCAATTAATCATCTGGTCAGTCTTGTCAGTCTTGTCATCCCATCAGTCAGTCAACCAGTCAACCAGTCATGTCAGTCTATCAGTCAGTCAGATTGTCAGTCAATCAGCCAAGTCAGCCCATCAGCCCATCAGCCCATCAGTTAGTCATCTCTGTCAGTCACATCAATTGGTCACTTGGTCAGTCAGTCAGGTGTGTCAGGTTTGTCAATTTGTCAGCTAGATAGTTAGTTAGTCAACCAGTCCATTCAATAAATTAGCTTATCAGCAAATCAGTAAATTAGTTCAGTCAGTTAGGTCAATCTATTATTGATTAGGCCATTCAGGCCTGCCAGATGTTACGGTCTACGAAGGGGGTACTCATTTTTCCTTCACTTTGTTCTCATTTACTCATCCTCTCAGACTCGTTCTCCATCACCATACATGGTTGTTTCGTAGCAGAGTCGCCCTCTGCCTATTTAGATATGTTCCTGATCTTCTCTCATCCTTATGTCTCACACAGCGCCCCGCCCATACCCATAGAGTTACTTCCCTAGTTCCGTCTGCTGTAACGCACAGCGTAGCGGTGACGGAGCGTGCTGCAATACGGGTCGAAGAACGTAGGACGAAAGAGCGAAGAGTGACGAAGGATCTCTGAGGTCTGAGGCCTATCTTCGAGACGATGCGAAGACTCAGCGGGTCTCTTCTATCTAGGTACCTGAAGAGGCTCACTAGACTCGAAGGTCACTAGAATAACGCTATATTGTGTAGAACTAGCTTGAAAGAAAATAGCGTAGTCCGCAGCGACTATGGAAGAATATGAAATAAGAGATGCGCAGTAAGGCGCAGTCCGCAGTGAGAAGTCTGAAGGAACGACTGCGGACGGAGACGGAAAGAAAGACTAAATATGGGTATGGGCGGGGCGCCGTGTGAGACATAAAGAGAAGTAGATCGAGAGAACGTATCTGGTAATGTGGAGGACGACTCCACTACGAATACAACCACATATGGTGACGATAGAGCGAGACTAGGGAAGGCGAGTGAAAGAGTTAAATGAAAAATAGAGGAAAAATGACTACCCCCTTCGTAGACCGTAACATCCGCAGTCTTCCTTCAGACTTCATCAACTGCGGACTGCGCCCTACTGCACTTCTTTCTTTCTGACTCTGTCCGCAGTCTTTGTTCAGACTTCATACTGCGGACTACATATTACTGTGCCTGCTGCGCATCGCAGTACTCTGACTCGTTTATGCTGCACATACTTACCTCACATGGACCAGGGGCCTACCGTATATATAGTTATGTCTCTCAACATGTATTTTTCCTTTAAGCTAGTTCTATGCAATATAGCATTATTCTAGTGACCTTCGAGTCTAGTGAGCCTCTTCAGGTACCTAGATAGAAGAGACCCATTGAGTCTTCGCATCATCTCGAAGATAGACTGACAAAGTCTGAGAGAGGGCAGGAGATGCCCGATGCTCAGCCGCTGCCTAAGATGGGCGGAAACGACTGTATTTACCTGAGAGAGGGCAGGAGATGCCCGATGCTACAGTACATGAGTTTGGGATAAAAGTCTAGGTAAAAAGTGAACTCACCTCAGCCGCTGCCTAAGATGGGCGGAAACGACTGAGGTGCTTGTAAGTGAG
>JBBPJP010000690.1:0-16529 GCA_038088775.1 Boletus barrowsii | reverse complement strand
GTGTGGAGGACGACTCCACTACGAATACAACCACGTATGGTGACGACAGAGCGAGACTAGGAAAGGCGAGCGAAAGAGTCAATGAAAAGTAAAGGAAAAATGACTACCCCCTTCGTAGACCGTAACAGTACCTCGACACGTCAGTCCCATGCCCAATGTGCAACATTCCCGCATTGGGTGAGACAAAGGGTGCTCAATGATTCCAGTGCTGCGGGGGATGATGTCACTTGAGTGTGCGCCTAATCGACACCATGTGCCCCAAAGCTTAGTTAGTTCTTTTGTGTTGTCAATGGAAATACATTGTATTGACCTACTTTCGAGCTATCTGAGTCTTTGTGGGTACTTGGCACAAGGACCACAGATGTACGAGGACCTATATATATATATATAGCATTCTACTCTCAGAACCAGGTATCCTGGTTCCGGAGCAATAAGACCCTTATAGCATGTCTTTGACCATGTCAACAGATATAATGTGTGTAGATGAATCCTGGCACCTAGAGAGGTGCAACATCAATCATAATGCACTCTTGAATCCGATTTGGCACAACCTACATCAACTCCATGGTTGAGAAAGTCTTGGGCAATGTTGTGACCTTGAGCCTGTGTTGGACAGGATGCTCATGGATACCACATCTACATACCAGAGGTGCAAGTACCAACAATGATTGCTTTTTTCCAGTGAAATTTGCTGCTGAAGTGAATCCAGAAGAATGCATGACTTTGCCTTTGAAGTCCTCCTGGTAAAGAGTATCATCAAGATGACCTTGGGGGACAACTTGAAATTTTACCTTGCCTGGAATATCCAGCGATTTTGGATGAGAGGGGAAAGAGTAGTACTTCTTTCCTATGTCAGAGAGTAGGATCCGGCAAGGCTGGTCTGGGGAGCAGCGATGCTTAGCTGGGGGGGTTTCAGGGGCAGCAGAGGCTGGGAAATGGGGATGGGGAGGGGGGGGCCCTTAGGCGCCTGTTGAGGCATGGTGATGGTAGGTGGGAAAGAAGCTTTGGCTGGAGGGTTATGCTGACTATCTTGAGCTCAATGTGTGGACTTCATCTATGATCACCAAGCCAGAATGGGATGATAACCTGAAGATGTGGACCATTGAGATTAACAAGGATGGAAAGGACACTTGGATTCTCAAAATGAAATATCTAGTCTTTGCTGTGGTACCTTCCGTCTTTGTTTTACACCCCCAGCTATACCCAAGTTTGTGCTGGCCTATTTCAAGGCCTACCCTTTCTCCTGGACGTGGACTACCAGAGGCGGCCCCAACAAGGGCAAATCCTTCTCTGTTCCAACCATTCCCACTGCCTGTGCCCAGGCAGACCATTAGGCTGTGCAGTGGACAGTGGATCTCTTCCACTCATTCAAAGCCCACCTATCAGACAAAGCCCTCGTAGAGGGCAAGGTATCCCCTGCCATTGTCAAGCTGTTCCAGAACAACATGCTCATTCACTTCCGCTCAAAGCTCAAAGCTTTGCAGCCACCCATGCACAGCCCCCCTCCCCAATCTTCACATGTACCCCCCCACGCCCCAGCTGCTGTGGCTCCTCCCACCCACCCTCCCACGGTGATTGAAGCCCTTGTATAAAGGGGTTCAGATCTAGAATCTGAGCTTACACAGCTTAAGCAGCTGTTGCGGGATGCAGGTCCCATGTGTACCCTGCCCCCCAGCAATCCACCCGGGCAGCCTATTCCCCTGAAAACCCCCTCCCAGATGCAGAACCTGGGCCGGTCCAGCCTCCCTACCCCAGCCTCTTTGAAGTCAATCCCTCCCCAGCGTGGTAGGAAAGCTAGAAATGCCTCTGGCCGGCCCCCCCCTGTTCCGGAGGGCTCCCCTCTCCCCTCTATCCCGGAGTCCCCTGCTGCCCCAACACCCCCTTTCTCTGGTGAGCAGGGCTCAACCATTGTTGAGCAGACCGATGACTCCATTGCCCTGGGGAACCTTCCATCCTCCCACTTCATCCATGCGGCTCTCAAAGCATTCCAGGAGACCTCCTCAGTGATCCCCTTTCCTGACTCCACCATCATTCAAAGTGTCCCAGTCATCCCGACATCCAACATTACTATCATCCACATGTCCTACCCCAAAGGCAATGCTCAAGTCGACCGTCACATGGCAGTGTTGGGTTTAGACCCTATGAGGATTGGTCTGCTGGTCCCTTCAGGACCAGCACCTGAGTTTGTCAATGCCACAATAGATTTGTAACCCACCTGATTCCCCCCCTCTCACCACGCCTGATTTCATAGGAATACAACCACTCACATGCTTTGCTCTTCATTACGTAGGCTAATTACTGCATGTACTGTCTGACATAGGGTCTCGCCCCACCAGACAATAAACACGGATAATAATAAATAAATAAAATCCCTCCAGCCAGTCAGCAAGCTAACCCTATCTCATCAGTGATTCAATGATAGTATTGAGCTTGCTGAGTCATACCTTTCGAGCCAGAGTGTAGACAGGCTAGGTCGGTGGGAATCTAAACAGACCATGGTGAAGAGACCATAAGCGCACAATTGAGACTTATGGTGAGTATGGTGTGTGAGTGTGCCAGACCAGAGTGTGCAAGTATAACGCATTGTAGCAGTCCCTCCACTAACATCCCGTGAGTCTCTGGGTTGTGGTGTGTCATGGTATGGCGGCAAACTCACGTTATCACCGACGGGAACACCGAGATATTTCAGTCATGCAGAAACGTCAAGGCCAAAGTAGCCAGTGCCAATCATGAGCACAGTCAGATCACCATCAGTAAGATCGACCTCTCTGCATCGGCTCTCTTCACAAGTGCCATGTTCAGTAGTATGTCGACAGAGAGGGTTGATCTATATTCAGGATCAGCCTGATAAGATTAACTTGAGCATCTATACTGTATCTGCTCAGGGAAATCTTTGAGGGATTATAAGCAAGTATAGAACGAATATGCCCTTCACCTTGAACCAGGCACAGGGACTTGGTGACAAATAGCTGTGCCCTTCCCAACTTTGGTTCTGAATTCAAAGGAGAGCCTAAACAACACCAGATCTGGGGAAAGCTTCAAACATTGTGGAGAAAGAAACAGCCCGTGGCTGAGCCGTAGGTCAATAAAACTGGTAGGCGCAAGGCGATGGTCAAGGAGGTTTCTGACCGCGTCCCTGCCCTCAATGGTTCTAAAGTCCCAGGTTAATGCCAATGTGTCCTTCCAAAATCCGACATCAAGAAAGAGATCAAGGATCGCCGCAGCAATGTCAGACGATGCGACAGTGGTCGAGAACACATTGAACCAGGTTATGGCGACCTCTGAAACCTCAGTAGCTGGTCAGTGTGGGCTCGTCTAACGAACCGCTCAAGGGTAGGAAATTGCTGAGGGAAAGGGTCATCACTCATACTATGTGATGAGGAGGAGGATGGGATCAGTCAAACAACCGGCCTATCCCTAAGGACAATAAACGAGGTTATGAGAAAAAAAAGTCAAACAACGCACCCCTCATATACCCCTACTGATGATCGCTGCCAGTTGATTGGAGGTATCACTGATCTACAGAGTTACTTGAAGAGTTTTATCCCCTTGGATCGAACCCGCACCCAAGGACGCTCAGCATGACGGTGCCAAGTAAACAAGACAACTTATCTCAGAAAATTCACAATGCTGTGCCCCCCCGATATGGTAGGTGGTCATGTGCAGTCATCACATGACTTGGGGTTCCCCTCTGTGCACATGATTTTCACTCCCCGCACTTGTGTGTGCACGGTTGGGTCAGACTGTCCCGACTCGAGCACAACGGGCGTCAGGCAGCACTTTTCGCCCGAGAAATGCTTGTTGGACCTTGGGGAGGGGAAGGGCATCACAAGGGGAATGTACTAGATGTATCACATATCAAATTGATATTTAAATCTCTATTTACAGTGGTGCAATGGGTAGTAAAGTGCTCCAAAAAGCTGTAAAGTGCATGTAAAGTGCCCAGTTTGCAGGAGATAAGCGAGGAAAGTGAGGCACCCTGGAAAATTTACATGGTCCGGCAGCACCCAATATGTGCTAATTTGCTAAAGCTTTACTATTTAGACCTTGACACTGTCCTCCGGCTGCACACATCCCGTTTTCGAAACTCCTGCACACTTCCTACTGGATTCCTGACCCTTGCTTCAACTTGCTCACTTGTCCTGATCAATTATAGACTACTATATATTACAAGTATCTGCCCATCAAATAGTTCTATGGCAACAAAAACACGAATTCTCCCCCTCGTGCACCATGGAGGTGCTGCCCGACCTGCCCACTCACTGTTTGCATGTCGCCATCACTTGCACTGCAGCGGTTGCACAAGCACAAGCACGAGTCCTCGAGCCCACTCCCACATCCGCCAATGCACCTTCCATTTCTGGCAAGCAGCGCCATCCAGGATTCTCCAAGGTGAGACCCATTCACAAATTTACAGCACAGCTTTGTAAATTTCTTCGAATAACCATACTTGACATACTATCCTGACGTTTCTTCACTATCATTCTTGAGCCGTTAGTCAAAACCTATTTCACCTCGAATGGCCACTCTGGCCCACTCATGGTGGGTAAAAGGATCCGCCGGGGATGCTGACTGGTCTCTCATCAATGCACTCCCCACCAACCTCGCCTGCTCCTCACACAGCGTCGCTGTATCCAACACCGGCTGTCTTCCCTGCATCCCCGTTGACAATGCTCTCCATGTGCTCGATCTCGAGGCCACATCTCCAACTCTGCGCACTCTCGATCCCTCTCCCATGCTCGCAGGTTCCTGCATCCCAGAACCTTGCATTGGTGCATCCACCTTCCATGACCCCCATTCCAGCAATGTCTGTGGTGTAGACACGACCCAACCCACCCGACAACACAGGCATGACCACAATCAAGCAGGAACGCCCAACAATGACTCAGGCGCAGTACCTGCATCGAGAAGCTACCACCTCTGCACTGGTTATCTCACATCTATATTCAAGTTAGCTGACACCGTGTGACTGCAGGGCAGATTATATGTTCATGCAGTATCCCCAGCATCCAGCCAACTTGCTACATTGCATGCCTACGACCTTGCCATCCACACCTGACACAAGCTTGCAGATGCATCCACCCAACTTTGCAGTGGTACTGCCATCGCCACCCTTTCCCTTTCCCCTGGCTCTCAGCTCATCCCCATTCAATTTGGTGGTCAGTTCTAGTTTCTCCTGTTCCAACTAGTATGCTCATACCACAATGTCGCAGGCTTCCAGCACCCTCAAGCTACACAGGGGACTCCTCCCCTCAACATCTACATGCCCAGCACGGACACCTGGTTGACTCCCGCACCTGATCCCGATCACAGCTTCCCAGAAGCCCGCTCAGTACACGGTCTCATCCCCTCTGTCACACATATAGACGCAACTCTGGGGCACACCCTCACCATGCTGTAGCATCACGGCAAGAAGGACACCTTGTCGGTCGGACATGCTGGGGCTGGCGTTTTTGGGACAACGCATGGCTCCTCGTCATCACATCCACATCCACATCCACCCCAAGTTTAGAGTGGAAAAAGTTGCGTGTCAAGGGTATGTAGCAAATCACATCCGTCAAACCAAATATGCCAACGTCTCGTACACAGTACTGCCTTGCCTGAGCCTCATGGCTGGTTCCCCCCCGCATCGTACATCTGCGATAGAAAAACGAGGGCCATACTCACCATAGGACTATTCCCAACAAACACAGCGGTGAGGCGTGGGTTGGAGATGTCGGGATCTGAGCCAATGCAAGTGCAAGGAAATTGGATGTAAGAATGGAACATGGTCAGTTTCAATCTCAACCTCTTCCTCTATGATGATGATGCTCAGTCCAAGTTTCATACATTGTGTGACCAGGTATCCTGTTCCCATGCACCCCCGACACAGACCTCTCCAGTGCTTTGGTTCTAAACATGGTTCCCTGATACTAGCAGATCGGTACATGGTCTCATTCCCTTTTCTCAAGCACACGCACATTTCTAGGTCTGTTTTGGTCAAGCTGCTGTGCTATGGAGAATGGAAGGCTTCTTAAGCACACCAATAACCAGTGTATTTTCGGGGTGATGTGTGGAATGTTACCACTTTTTATATATTTGCACAGGATGCCCAACACAGGGCCGATTCATGTCTACAACCTCATCACAGACACTTGGTATAGGCTTGCAGACCCACCCACCCAACCTTGCAGCGGTACTCCCGTTGCCGCTGTTACCCTCACCCCCAACTCTGAGCTCGTCCTCATTTGGTTTGGGGGCCTGTTCTATTTCCTCCTTAGTATGCTCATACAACGATGGTGTAAGTTTCGCAGGCATTCAACTCCCCCAAGTCATGCAGGAACACCTCTCCTGCTCAACAAGCACTGATGCCTGGTTGACAGTCTACCCCGCCCCCAATCCCGATCACAGCTTCTGATGGCGACGAGTCGTCTTTGAACATCCAAGGTCTCACGCCAGTGCAGCAAAGCCAAAGCCGACACATCGGTCGGGAACAATGTGCAGTCCTGACGATTGAGATCGATGATACTATCCCCGACAACATTGTACAGTACATTTTGAGATGTATGATACCACAAAACAATATCATAGTCCATCCAAACTTGTGTTCACAGACCTACATGGATGAATGGAAGCCATGTGAGGAATAACACTTTCCCACTCTCTCAAAGACGCCCAACAGCTTCATGCAGTGCTCATGTAGCATCCTGATCATCCGGCCTCGTGCCTTTCCGAAACAAGTACTTGTATACCTCCCTTGCCATGACAGGTGCAAGTTTACCACTGATCAACCAGATTGTACCAATGACGCCACCATAACCTGCAAACAACACCCCCACTGCAATGTGGATTGTCTCATCAGTGATCCTTGTCACCCATAGCTGTCTGACAAGCCAACAAGAAGGCAAGCCCACCATGAGAGCATGGCAGTCTGATCATGTCTGATACCTTCAAACACTGCCATCAGTTGGCTTTGCAGCATCCTGGACTCCATGGCATGCGAAGTGGACCCAGTCAGCATCCTTCATCAGGCCAAGGACTTCCTCCACAGTGCCGACAGAAGATTCTAGGACCGACTAATTTTTTTATTTTCAACTTTGCAGATCCATTCCACGAAATGAGGTAGTGGTGGCGGTGGGCGGAGCCCCGATGAGATAGGCTCTGGTCAATTTCGAATTCCTCTTCTCCGTCTATTATGTCCGGCGGAAGCGGAATGAAGTTTGGTCCATGTTCTGCAGTTTCTCTATATGGGGTAAGAAGGGAGGCGTGGAAGGCATTGTGGATCTTCCAGGTGTGTGGCAAGCAGAGTTTGTATGACACAGGAGAGATGACCTGTGTAATTTCAAATGGGCCTTCACAACGTGGTGCAAGTTTGCAAGAGGGGTAGCGGAGTCTCAGGTTATGGCCCTTGAGCCATACCTTATCTCCTACCTTCCAGGGTTTGAACTTTGATGTTACACACTCTTTCATGTAGCGTTGTGCTTTTTCATGGGCAGCGTGGGCTTCCTTGTGAGCCTCCTCAAGGTCTCCAAGTCGTTTTTCTAAAGCAGGGAGGAAAGTTGTTTTTCCTAAATTGGGATAAGCCCTTCGCTCATAGCCCATCATCAGCGAGAATGGTGTCTTTCCCATTATGGAATGGACAGAGGAGTTATGGCAATACTCCGCCATTGGTAGTAGGTCCAACCATCAGGTGACGTCTCCTTGACAAAAGATCCGAAGATAGGTTTCTAATTCCTGGTTGACCCGTTCCGTCTCTCCATCGGTTTGCAGATGGTAAGCGGAGGAGAGGAGCGGATCATATCCAAGGAGTCTGGCCAGTTCTAGAGCAAAGGCCGAGGCAAACTGCAGACTGTGGTCCGAGATAACCTTGTTGTGGAGTCCAAAGTGGGGGAAGATCTTCTCGAAGAATAGTTGCGCGACGCCCGCGGCATCCGCGCTCTTGTGAGTTGGGGTGAAAATTACCCCCTTTGTAAGGCCCTGGTTGACCACGACCATAACCGAATCATAACCATTGGACGGCGGCAAGTCCATGATGAGATTGACTGAGAGTGTGGAGAAGGGGCGAGTGGAAGCGACCGGAAGAGGGGTGAGAGGCAGGATGGTGGGATGGGTATTGACTTTGTTAGCCTGGCAGATGGCACATCCTTGGATGAATTGTTGGACAAATGCTGTCAGACCTGGCCACCAATAGTCTCATTGTACCGAATTCACGGTTCGGTAATAACTGCCATGACCACCCGTGGGTCAGTCATGGATTACATGGAGGAGGTTGTTCTGGTGAGCTTCAGGCATGTAGGCCCACTCCTTGAAATAAAGTAGTCCTTCATCATATTGCCAGTCATGGATAGAGGAACAGGGGATACCCAATGTACCCTCATGGAGTTTATGGAGTTGGTTGATGATGAAGGAGTCGGAGGAAGTTGACCACTCGATAGTGGTCCGAAGGTCGAGGTTGATTCATTTTAAAAATAACTCTCTGGGGAGTAAGGTGACTTCAGCATTGTCACCCGAAGTGTCCAAAGCATCCTTCTGCGAGAGCACATCCGCTGGGTATGTGTTGAAACAGGAGGTCGTAGTCCTGTAACATCAAGAGCCATCTAGCTTGCCACCTAGATAGCTGTCGGGGGTCCTTGAAGTAGCACAGATTCTTGTGGTCTGTGAGCACAGTTATGGGCTGGTCAGTTCTGGTAAGATAGTGGTGCCATTCTTCTAGCACACATATAACTGCTAGAAGTTCTCGATCGTAGATGTCATAGTTATGTTCTGCCAGTGAGAATGTCTTGGAAATGTAGCAGCAAGGATGGAGGTCACCATTCCCATCCTTCTGCATCAGTACGCCCCCAGAAGCTGTGAGGGATGTGTCTGTCATCACAAAAAATGGTTTAGAAGTATCTGGCATTACTAAAACTGGTTTCGATGTGAAGGCCTTTCGGAGGAGGTCAAAAGCCTTCTGTTGCTTGTGCATCCAGGACCACAGCTGCCCTGTCTTTGTCAAATCCAAGATTGGCCGAGCGAGCTCCAAGAAGTTAGGGATGAACTTCCTGTAAAAGTTGCAGAATCTGATGAATGAACGGACTGCATGGACAGAAATTGGAGGTTGTCAGGTGTTGATCGCTGAGAGCTTGGTAGGGTCCATCGCGATGATACCCTCTCTTACGACCATCCTGAGGAATTCAACCTCGGCGACGTTGAAGGTACATTTTTCCAATTTGAGGCCGAGCCAGTTCTCTCTCAACTGCTCCAGTACTCGCCTCATCCTATTGTGGTGTTCCTTGAGATCCTTGGAGTGGATCAACATATCATCCATGCAGATGATTAACCATCCTTCCGCCACCATACCCTTGAAAATAAAGTCCATAAACGACTGGAAAGTCGCTGGACTGTTGCAAAGGCCAAAGAACATGATGAGAGGCTCAAAGAGGCCAAAGGGCGTAATGAACGCCGCCTTCCAGGCATCTTTAGTCTTGATCCGGACATTATTATAGCCCCAGCGAATATCCATCTTTGTGAAGTAATGGGATCCTTTGAGCTGATCCATCAAGTCTCCGATGAGGGGGAGAGGGTACACATTCTTGATGGTATGCTCATTAAGGAAGTGATAATCTTGGCAGGGGCGAAGATTGCTGTCCTTCTTAGAAACGAAGAAGAATGGGGAAGCCATGGGGGAGTTGGATGGGCAAATACGTCTGGCTTTCAAGTGTTCATCAATGAAATCTTTACATGCCTCTTGCTCCTTAGGATTAAGTGGGTAGCCCTTGGCAACCTTGGGTGAGAAAGAGTTGTCTAGATCTATGCCATGTTTGAACGACCGGTATGGCAGAAGGGGACTGTCATCCTTCTTTTGGAAGACGTCCGCAAAGTCTTGGAAGTCCTGTGGGAGTTCCACCTTGGACTTCATCACGTCTTGTGCAAGAGAGGTCGAAATCATTGTTTTCCTAATAGAGGATCCATTCAGTGGCTCGTCCTCATCCTCCTCCTCACATTCTGTTAGCCCTGGGATTTCCTCTCGCTATGTGGTCGGGTCCACATCAGGTACCTTCAGATGAACCTCTTTGGTCAGCGCTGTAACGCACAGCGTAGTAGTGACGAAGTGTGCTGTGATACGGGTCGAAGAGCGTAGAACAAAAGAGAGACAAGGGACGAGGATCTCTGAGGTCTTGGGGCTATCTTTGAGACGATGCAAAGACTCGGCGGGTCTCTTCTATCTAGGTACCTGAAGAGGCTCACTAGACTCGAAGGTCACTAGAATAACGCTATATTGCATAGAACTAGCTTAAGGGGAATACAGGCGAGAAGTATGAGACTATATATACGGTAGGCCCCTGGTCCATGTGAGATAAGTATGCGCAGCATAATGAGTCAGAATACTGTGGTGCGCAGCATGCACAGTAAAGCATAGTCCGCAGTAAGAAGTCTGAAGAAGACTGCGGACGAATATGAAATATAAATGATGCGCAGTAAGGCACAGTCCACAGTGAGAAGTCTGAAGAGGTGACTGCAAACGGAAGCGGATAGAAAGACTAAATAAGGGTATGGGCGGGGCGCCGTGTGAGACATAAGGAGAAACGGATCGAGAGAACATATCTGATAGTGTGGAGGACGACTCCACTACAAATACAACCGCGTACAGTGATGACAGAGCGAGACTAGGAAAGACGAGCGAAAGAGTCAAGGAAAAATAGCGGAAAAATGACTACCCCCTTTGTAGACCGTAACAAGCGCTGTGAGTTCTCAGTCAACGTTATGCCTCCACCACAAGGCTCTACGTTTCCAGATTTTGTTCATCTGGCATTTCCGGTTGAAGACATTGATAGTAAAGGCCGCAGCTGCTTTGTCTTCCCTTCTATTTGTTCGTTCCAGGCTGGTCAGTTCCACCTCGGGTATGCGAACGGTTCCTGTACTCCAATCAATGGCTGGATTTATCTCCTGTAACCAAGGGAGCCCGAGGATCATGTCATCCTTGCCACAGTCAATAACAAGGAAGTCTTGGAGTTCGGTGAACTCTCCGAGCTGAATTACCACCGATGCCTGTTTTCATATTAGGCCATTTTTATTGGGAGATCCATCAATGTTGCTCGCCCGCAGGGGAGTCTTGAGTCATGTGGTGGGAATGTCGCACACCACCACCATAGCATAGTCGATAAAACATCCTGTTGCCCCAGAGTCGATGAGGGCTTTTGTGTCAATGCTTTTGAACGCAGTGCGGTCAGGTGAGTAGAGGGTGACGGGAATAGATATGGATTGCGAAGCACCACCTGACACAAACACTGGAGATAATCTATGAGCAAAGTTATGGGGAGAGGCTAACATTGACCCAGTCCTCCCTCTTAAAAACCCTGGTCAGTTCCAGGTGTTCTAGCAGCACAGTCGGTTCCACCTGCAGGCCACATCTCCTGGTCGGCTCCAGGTATTGGACATGCCTCTTCTGCGTTTTGCAGTATGTGGTTACACAGTCAAACACGGTATAAAGGTAGTAAGAGCAGTGAGTGTAAAGGATGGTACCTGGAACCGACCAGGACAGAGTGGGACCCGACCCACCGTGAGTGGAATCGCCCAATGGCCACCTTCAGTATTTCTCGGACAGCGACTTCATAATCCTTTGCAGCAACCCAGCTGGTGGTCGCACAAATCTTCTGTGGGTCCCGCAAAGTGTTGGCCTCTTGATCCTTGCCGTTCTCTAGCGAGGTCTCCGCCCTAGCTCGGATGATGTTCACAACACTCAATAGGCTTACCATTAGACCGGGATTCATCTCTGCCATCAAAATCCCAAGCTGAATGATGTCCAGTTCCTGCCATGATATCTCAGCTGGGGAAAGTGAACTACTTGAGGTGAGCCACCTACCTGCAGCATGGACATCTTGTGACCCATTGCCATCACTTTCACCATTGAAATTATCATCATGCTCACAGTCGTTGGATCCTTCATTGGTAGGATGAGGTTCAAGTGGTGATCTGGCATGTAGTTCTTTGTCTCCTTGGGCATCATGTTCATCTGTGTACGTGTCTTGCACCATGTCAAATGCTTCGCGATGACTGCACAACAACAATACTACACTTGCCATTGAAAGCAAAAAGGTCCTGGGCCCGAGCATGTTGTCCATCCATGAGTTGCTGGGCCCGGTGTGTGCTGGGAAGCATTTGATTTGCTCATGGACCAACACTATAACCTTCCACCGGGGCAGTGCTGAGTTGTTCAATGCAGCCAACAGCACTGATTGTGTCCAAATGTTGAGGGTTGTTAGACCGTTAGCAATGATTGCACGATGACACTGCACTCACCGTTCAGAGGGTTAAGGTCTTGAGCACAAGCATGTCGTCTGGCTATGAGTTCCTTGGTGTGCACACTCATAAGTCTTCGTTTTGCTGGCGGGCCAATACTATAGCCATCCAGGGAATTGAAAAAACCAGAGGGCTGTAACGACTCGTGAAATTAAGTATTTGTGAGACCGCATAGTGTTATAAGCTCACCTGCATCATGATGTCGTCAGGGTTACCAAACCCAGTCAGAGTGCGCTGAGATCAGCGGCGGTTAGCAAGTAGTATAGAACACAATATGTATGGGACAGACTCTCCGGTCAGCATGAGCACTGAGCGGCGGGACTCGCCTACTCTGCGGCCGCAAGTCAAGTGGGGGATTACTGATAGGAGTGTGGAGCTCCACATTGTGTGAGATGATCTGAAATCATGCAGGTGGTTAAGTGAGTGAGAACGGTGAAAAGACAACCTACTATGTTCTTGCGTTGCTCGTGAGGGGCTGGGAAAACAAAAATGGTGAGGGAAGGGCCAAGTGACAATAAAAGGATTACCTGTATTTTCAACATTCTGCCTACTGGATTTGGCCTTGGGCTTCTGTCATTGGTGCTCTCGCTCACGATGTTCGTCAGCTTAAAGGTTGTTAGTATGTAGCAATGAGCCAAGCAAGGTAGATTGTACTTACTGATGTACTGCACTTTTTGAGTGGGGCGAGATTCACGAACAGGCCAAGCTCGAAACTGGGTACTTGTCTGATCCATTGGCTCACTAATGGTCTTATTGAGAGCGGCTTGGGATGGGGGGCGGGACAACATGCTGCCTGTCTGTGAGTTGAAAGATGAAGGGCAAGACGAAAAAAACTCAGGCTGACGTGTCATGCGAAGTCGAAAAAAGGCATGTGCCTCCCCACCACACACTTGGCAGGCACACATGGTCAGGTCATCTGTGCACAGACCATGATTGGAGCTATCGGACTGGAGTGTCAGCAAATCGGTGGATGATACTACAGGACAACACACCTTAGGCCCTCCCAGTGCACCATGCAACATTGCGATTTCTGCTGTCGCTCCTTCCCCTTAGCGAGAGCAGTCAATCACCACATCACGCACAGCGTGGCCTGCCAGCAACAGATGCACGACACTCAGGAGAAGCCTCTCACGGAGCCCGCATCGCAGCATCAAATGCAAGACCACGGTGCCAACTCATTCCTACATTTAGATCAACAGCTTCATGACCTCGAGGATTACATGGACATACCTGACAACACAAGCAATGGCGGTGGCCACGAAGGCAGCAAGCCACATGAGGGAAATGGCAACTGTTGTTTTGTGCAACCTTATCCCAACCTCGTTGCCTCCACACTAGGCCACGTGGAGAGCACATATGAGACCATCCTAAGGGTGTGACAAGCACAAGGTCTTGAGGGGCATGCGCCATTTGCTGATGGCGAGGAATGGGACCTCGTGAAATGACTTTTCAAGTATGTTGGACAGACTGGAATGGAAGAATTCACCTCACTTCCGATGGTAAGTAATAGACAAACACACTGACTGCGACATGCATGTTGATTTGCTACCGATGGGTTGAAAAACTCAATCTCTCATTCACCAGCAAGTATTCCCTGATGAAAGTGATCGACAAACTGCTGAGATCAAGTGAATGGAAACTCAAAACATTGACAGTGGAGGGAGACTCACTAAGGCCAGATGGTGAGTGACAGACGGAGGAGGTCGAACTGTGGCTGCGCGACCCAGTTGAATGTGTGTGTGAGTTGATGGCCAATCCAATGTTTCGTGATAATGTCTGTTTCGAGCCTCAAAGGGTGTTTGATGACAAGGAGGGAAAAATGAGACGGTATAATGAAATGTGGACTGGAGACTGGTGGTTTGAGATGCAAGTGAGTGAGCAAACGAAGAGCATTGAAAAGGGTGACTTACACGCCATACGTTTGGCAGCAACATGTGGCGGAAGGGGCCGCCATTGCCCCATTGATCATAGCTTCCAATAAGACCTCCCTGTCACAGTTTCAGGGGGACCAGGAGGTCTGGCCTGTCTATCTGACCGTTGGGAATATCTCAAAGGAAGTGTGCTGTCAGCCATCTCAACAAGCTAACATCCTGGTTGGCTACTTACCCACAACAAAGCTGGAGTGCTTTTCTCCGAAGAAGCGCTCCATTGAACACTATCGACTTTTCCATTACTGCATGGCAACAATCCTTGAACCGATTATTCAGGTGGGGAAGGACAGTGTTGAGATGACATGTCCTGATGGCTATGTGTGACGGCTATATCCCATCCTGGCCACTTATGTCACTGATTTCCCGGAACAGTGCCTCATGGCATGTTGCAAGGAGAGCCAGTGCCCAAAGTGCATGGTGTGCCGAGACAAACATGGTTCATATTCAAGTGCACGGGCGTGCACAGCTGCATGTACACTCAGGCACCTGCAGAAGTTTCAACAAGGGAAGATGCAGAAGAAGGAATTTGAGGGAAAGCATGGACTACACACCATTTTCAAACCATTCTGGGCAAAGCTACCACATTCCAATATATTCTTGTCCATCACACCGGACATCTTGCACCAGCTCCACAAAGGCATCTTCAAGGACCACATTGTTGCATGGTGCAGTGAGATAATAGGCGAGGATGAACTGGATGCGTGATTCAAGGCAATGACTTCGTATGCTGGTCTGCATCACTTCAAGAAGGGTATATTGAAATGCAAGCAGTGGCCAGGAGGAGACCAGAAGGAGCTTGAACGTGTGTTTGTCAGTGTTATTGTGGGTGCAGTCAATTGTTGAGTCCTTGCCGCCGTCAGAGCCTTGCTCAATTTTATTTCCTATTCACAATATCAGTCACACACCGAACATACTGTGAAAAAAATGCAAGACACATTGAAGGCCTTCCATCAAAACAAGGTGGTATTTGTCGACCTCGGGATTCACACAGATTTCAACATCCCAAAAGTCCATTCAATGAATCATTACACATACTCAATTCGTCTGTTTGGTAGTGCTGACAGATTCAACACCGAAGTACCTGAACACTTGCATATCAATCTGGCCAAACGAGCATACAGAGCAAGCAACCAGCAGGACTATGTCATCCAAATGACCACCTGGCTGCGATGCCAGGATTCAATCTGTTTCCATGATCAATTTCTCAAGTGGGCTTCATCCCTCAATTCAAACATACTGTACCGCAGGGACTCAGACTTCAATGTCTCAGATGCGGAAAGATCAGACTTCGATAGTGAAGATGAGGATGGCAAATGTCATACACAGCACGAGTCATGGTGTCTGGTGCCCCCACTGCCGTGCAGAATTTGGGATGGGATCTGAGTCACTTTGTGATGATTGGCCATATGTGTGGTTACCACCTCCCTGCGTCATGCCCAAGTCCGAATACTCCAATTGCCCATATAGAAGAGAAGCACAACACACTGTTGCTGGCCCAGACTCTGCAAGTATACCTTCAATGTGTTTTCCCGAACGCTTCTCATCCCATTCGAGTACGTCCGTTTGATCAACTGGACGTCTTCAAGTACATCACCATCTTGGCACCGGGGCAGCAGCATGTCAGCCATTCCAAGCGGCTCTTCAAGATTTGTGTTTCCCCCAAGTTGCCACCTCGAGATGCTCACAAAAAAACAACTGCAGCCATCTTTGACAATGCTATGCTAGTAAACGATCCCGCATCGGTCGGCATGGCTGAGATCTCTGGTAAATGTCCCCTATGTCGGTGTGGTGCTAATACCCAACTGATGGCGACAACGGCAGGTGTTCGCATCGGCCAAATCAAGGTAATTTTCAAGCTCCCACCTAACGTCAGTAAGACAACCCAGCTGCTGGCCTATGTTCATTGTTATTGCCGACTGCAAAGCTTTGATGCTGAAATAGGGATGTTCCGCGTCACTTGAGCCTCACGCCAGCATGGTCCACATGCTGAAATTGTCACCATGGATCGCATTTGGCGTCCATGCCATCTAATGCCTCAGTGGGGAGCAGCAAAGGTGGCTGCTGCTGGCACATGCCACATCAACAAGGTAGACAAATTCCTTTTAAACAAATACATTGATTTAGAATTGTTCGACGTACTAGCTAATGTCAGTAGTACATAGTAATGTAATCACAGCTATAGTGGACACAATTGTGCAAAGGGTGAGTGATATTAAACTACATACATTGCAAGACTGTCAGTTTAGCTATACAGTACATAAGGATGCTATGTGGTACAATCTTGACTATGGTGAACAATACACAACTGTGTTGCACTACACTGACAAGAGTAGGCAAGAT
>JBBPJP010000689.1:0-16535 GCA_038088775.1 Boletus barrowsii | reverse complement strand
GAGTCCTGGTATGTTTCCAGCTCTTTTCGCTTAGGTAGGCTTTATAGCCCAATGGTGGTTTTCGTAACCTCACTTCCCCTCTCGCTTCAGATTTCTCATATACGTGCTAGCAGGGCCTTACTTTGTGGCGTTATGCAACCTTCTCTCTATGAAACGTCTCCTTGTTGCTTGAGAACATGACACCTTTCTTGTCCGTGAGGTTTGCTCGGCTTCTTTCCCTGTTCTTCTTGTGTGCACTTGCTGAAGCAGACGTGTTGCCCCGTCAAGGGTCCAACGAGGCGGGCGTCCACCTCGTCGTTCATCCTCGGTGTGGATCTCTATAGAGAAATGTCTCTGACGTGAACGCTGGCGTCAACCTTGCCCCGATCAAAACAGTTGTATCCTTTGGGGTGTGTTCACTCCTCCTTGGAATTGCGAGAGCACTTCACGAAGGTTATCCATCTGTTTAGGATTCGTTCATGGATGGCGGAAGGCATGGCAGTGGGCCTCTCGCCCTGGCTGTCGTCATCCCGCCGAGCCCATTTGTGGCTGGTTGTTCGACGAATAGAAAGCTTTGGGTCGAGAACATCGCAGACGCCATCAGCGCCACGCTTATGGACTATGCCGTATGTTCCCCTAATTTATATCCTGCATTCCCCCCAGCACTCATGATCAGCGGTCCAGCGCAGTAACCAATGTTAGTCTGTAGCCATCCAATCCCCGCCCGAAGGACTTTATCATGATATATCCGGTTCTACATACTCAGCTGGGACCTGTCACGGCAACAAGCAGGCAAACGAGCTAGCTCCAGATACAACACTATACACGATGTGATGCCACTGGCTGCAATCCATCTTTGATGGTCCAATCACGCAAAAGACCTGCTTCTTAACATCGCATTTGCCAACTTTGCAGCGATTTGGGATGGGATGTTAGGTCCAGATCCTGGGTATCGGGCGTTTGGATATGTGAACACGGGCCCTTGTAATCCGGGGCCGACGACGCACAGCAGTTGTTCGGATCCAGATCATTACTCTGAATGGTTTGGGGGGTGCGTTTGGATTTCGTTCGTTCGTTCGTTCGTATATCACTACTGACGAATGACATTTGAACTAGACATCTGTCGAGAGTAACGCACAAGATCATGGTGGACTGCGTCTGGGAAGTGTTGGACAACTGTGGGGTACCGTAGCACATAAGTACATATTTATTCTATATCACCTTGGTCTCCACTTTTTGGATGATTTCTGTATGGACAGCAACCACAAGTATTGAATCAGATCTTGCACTGCTGGTAACATGGAAATCGAACCTAGAACTGTACAGCTCTGATACTTTCTCACAGATCGGGTACTTTCCGCCGGATTGCAAGGATGCAAACCCAAGGCTAGTAAGTACATACATCATCACTGCTAAACCACACTCTCACCACCCATGGGGCTTGTGTGGTCAGGTACATATATATGAGCTCTGGCTCATATATCGAGCCCGCATACGATGGCTGTGGTCGTCACTCACCCAACGCGCCTACTCGCATTCTCTCCTGAAACGCCGCGAACTTGGCATCATCCTACTCCGTAATTTTCCCATTCTTCCAGGGTCTAGGGTTTTCCCTCGAGAAAACCTGGCAGTGCGGGGCACTTGTGGCTTCGATGACATGCCAAGCACGACTTGCGTCACAGCCCCAGGCAAAGTTCCATCATGCAGCCCTTAGGACAGATGACAGTGCCTTGCCTGGCCAACATAGAGACGCCTGGGCCAGATGCCCACACGGGATTGAAGAATGTGTCTACCATCCAATCGTTGGTGTCACCGCCGTCGTGTGACTATAGTGAATGTTGCGTTTTCGGTGCTAGTTCATCACCACTGCGATGTCAAAACCACAGTCCTCATCCCCCAAAGAAAGGTATGCCATTTCCTCTCCACCTTTGTTGTCAATTATTACCCATATGTAGCGTCCTGAATACCCTCACAATGTACTAGGCCCTGGATCTGGGTCTAATATTTGTCGTCGTGTGGATCATTCTTTTGGGCCACATGTTTTCTGATGTGAATGTTTCGATAGGTCCGTTTTGATTGAACAAACTTGGCCCCATGCCTAGATATGTTGGCATTGTTCAAGTTCCGGAAACAACCAATGGCTAGTCTCAATCAGAATCAGAATCCATACATTGTTTCTGACGACATTTCATTACAGGATTCACTCCTGTTTGGATTGATCCCAGGTAGCTCAATGATTTACTTGTACAACACGAACTTACATCACACAGGACTACCTAGCGCTACAGTACAGCGTAGCCTAACGCTCATTGCTAAAGTTATGCAGAGTTTGGCCAATCTCAACGTCATAAGGATGCAAGCCTTTGTATATTGCTGGATGCAGCTGATTTGGGCACATGACCTAGACGGTGCAAAAAGAGGAATACGTGCGTGGGGTCATGAATTTTCTTAAACAAAATCTCCTGACAATGGTAGATTACATTCTGGTTGTCTCCACACCGATCCACGGTATGCATAGTCCCCATTCTGGCCACCCCACCTTCAGTCATCAGCGGCATAAAGTCGTCAACGCGTTGCACCAACGGGCACCGACCCTCGAGAGAGAAGCTGTTCCCCTTCTTCCTCACGCTCTCGATATACCGAGACACCTTGCGTGCATTAGTTCCTCTTTGATCCGCAGCGCAAGGCTTGTCGGCCCAAAGACCAACTCGGTTGAGAAAGACCCTTTATCCGATTTATGTTCCGGATGCTTTGAAGTGGAGGAAGTCGCCCTACAACGTGTCAGGCAGATTGCCACCGGTAAATCCCATCCAGCCGCTCTGAGATGGGACGTTGCTCGACCTTATCTGCCGAATAAATTCCCCCACTCCCCACCCTCGCCTACATCACCCATTAGTCGCATTAATCCCATATCGTTTCGACCCTCCACGTCATCCATCCAGCTATTATTCGATGAGCCTCCTCCGACCAGTATTCACCCTCTATCTGGTAGCTCATCCTCCCATGATCCTTCTCGTGGGGACATTGCTGTCCTTCGACGAGGTTCCGTCCCTGAAATCTTTTCTTGCCTGTCTTCGACGTTTCCTGAAGATTGAGGGTCACACACACTAAGCCGACCGCGCCTTCTTGCGGTATCAGCCGATTCAATTTCGACCTTTACGTCCGTTCCTGCTGAGCCATATAACCCCTCGCCATCTGAGCATCTACTTTGGAGTCCGGATGCAGTGTCGGCCGCGACACTCGATGAATCTGGCAAAAGAACAAAGAACATTTTCAACGGGCTTTTGATCCGACGATGATATACACAAGTATTAAGACGAGTCGATCCCTGTAGCAAGTAACCCGATCCTGTCGCGTTCGACTATTTCCCAAACAGTTGATGATATATTATCTCTGTATTATACATGTTTGGATATCGTAAATGGGATCCTTGTAGTGAATAAGGACGCGTTATGAGTCTGCATTGCACGTGAGGTTCGCTTGTATCTGTTTCGTACACCGAAACGAATTTTATCAGTGTCCAATCCTCAGGCAAACGGTTCACTGACCTCCAAGATCATATTGCGCACGGCGCTGTCGTTCCTCGAGCTCTGGAAGAGACTGGCCACCAAATCCCACGTATGTCGCCATTTCAAGACCTCCCAATCACGCGGTACGTGGGTGGATGAAATTAGATGGGTAAAAGATGCCGCAAAGCGCGTGCAGTAAGATAAGTGTTGTGAACGTCGGCAGCCGTCGTGGTGGGTCACCCATGTTCAAAGGGGGATGCAGCACGTTCTTGAGTAGACGGAAGACATACAGGACTTGAGGCATGTCGTGCATGTCATATTTCTGCAACAAGAGGAATGAATCGATAAACCACCAAGTCCAAGTCTACAGCTTACCCGTATGCTCTCCGGGAGACTTGCGATCTGGCAGAGGGCTGTCTCGTGTATGTTTAGGTCTTTTGAGGATAAACATCAGATGAGCAAGCTAACAATGTTGCTCCTGAAGACTAACCCAGCCCAATGGGGTCGTCGGCGGACATTCTACAAGCATCTGTGCAGACAACACGATCGCCATCAAGGGATCGTACATCGAATCATCCACGGGACCATCTCTTAGGCCTTTCTCCTCTCCTAACCGCCTCCACGAAGGGAAAGCAAGGCATGTTTGAAGCATATAGACAGGGTCGAAGTTCTGGACGACCTCGAGCGCATCAGACACGGTTGCGTCGGGGGATGGAGACTACCTGGGGAAAAATATGGATAGGGACGTGCGTTTTTCCCCTTCGAAAAGTCTCATGATAGAGAGGGTGATTATTTTAGCTGCAACCCCGGAATAAAACACCCAGATAAGCCTTGGGCATGTCTACCTATACACGCGATTTTAGGTTCAGTAGCTACGTTGTGAATTGGTATTCAAATATTCACCAGTGACAGTCACGATCCTGCAATCTTGACAAGACGCCATCAGGAATGCGCGACATCATTAGGGTCCTTTGGATTGCATGACAACAAGAGTTCAAACTGTAAGGCTGGCATCCATATGTAGTCTTCCAGCGTGCATCAGCAACACCAAAATAACGCCACACTGTTCTGAACAAGTTAGACGATCGCACTTGATTGATAGCTGCACGACAATGATAGCGACAACGGCGTCGAATGGTATACGGGTAAGAGGAGCGCTTCTTGGCGGAACACGAGATTGCCCCGACTCAGACCCTTACTGCTGCTTCGCTTCCCGTTCCAACTTGCGCAGAGCTCGACGACGATTGTCTTTCAGGATCTTGTGGGAGCGAGAGATGAACAAGGATTTCCATCTGATACCGTCAGATGCGCCGGTGACGACTAGGGCGACTCGTGTTTGAATAAATAAGGGTTGTTTTGGGACATCACGAACCTGCCCAAGCACCCTTCGCGTTGCGCCAAATTTTGAGCTATGAACGAAAGAACGCATGAGCCTGGATCTAACGCGTCCCATGTGTAGCGTACATTTTTACCAGGTAAAACAAACGTTTGAGCAAGAATAAGTGACGTCTTGAGCAAAAAACGCGCCACCGTGAATGCCCCAACAGAGAAAATCAAACAGGAGATCCACGGGCACGCAGTGGCTATAGTTCAACTGTTTGAGAAGCGTGAACAAGCCATGTTTGAAGGGGACATACCTCGTTCAGAGAGCCATGTACGAAGGCAAGTTGCAGACATGTCATGTTGATTTTGGTGAATGAGTCACAAACAAGTTGAAGTTACTAGCCGAGTTCAACTCGCGCCGTCACTCTCCGCTCTGTTCGGACATACTCAATTCTAGAGTCAAACTTGTGACTTGTAACCACATCTTCGACTAGCAAGTGCATTCGTGGATCTAAATTGTCCCTCACCGCTGTTCTACTCGATAACTCGCCGAAACGAGGACGCAACACTCGGGTCACTGTAGAGCCTACGCGTCCCGGTCGCGTTTGTGGGTCAAGTGTCGATTTTCCCGGAGGTGAAGATCTACATATACTGGATTACAGCCGGTGTCTCCAACCCAATTTCTACAAGTTATATTGGTTCTCTTGGAGTGTGGAGCTTGCCAAGTGTCATAAAGAGCATATAGACAGCTACATCAACATCAAACAAGAGCCAAAGCCCAATGACTCTGGCATTCCTCCAGCTTGTTGACCTTCGAGTGGAGATCTGCGTGTCAGAAACGTATCTGCTCATTGCTCGCCGGTGTGTCCTGTGCTTGCTTGCTTCATCTGTTCGCGTCCGATTCCATACTACGTGTTCCAGAACAGACCTGAAGTCCTTCACGGTTTGTAATTTCATATCAAGTCTGGAGAGCGTGTTGTGACGTCGGCCGCTCTGGTAGCGGCACGGCGAGCTACAATCAACCTCGATAACCATGCCTGATCATTTGATTCATAGAGCTCCTTGACCCTCTCGCTTTTGCGATGCATAGCCACTGAAGGATGCTTACTTCCGAGATCAATCTTTGACAGGTTGTGTTCCCGTGTGACTATCGATCGTAAGTCTCGACCATCCTGAATGCTACTTTCTTGTTGTACTTACAACACGTTACAAGCCCGAGCTCCTGAGTACATTGCGGCGCAACCTCGACCCATTTGAGGAGCATGATGATGCAATGCCCAATGGTGTCCTCCATTCTGCGGGGCTGTTTTCTGTGTAAGAAAACTCGGGAGAGAGTCGGCTAACGCTTGATAGTCTAATCTCCAGTAGCTCCAGTAATCTCTCTGTCGGTCAAAGGCAGATTTTGACCCTCGCCCAAGCCATGGTTCGTGAGAGCAAATTACTTATCCTCGACGAGGGTGAGTTCATCTTGTCGCCATCTATGAACACTGGAATGGTCAGCGACTCCTGCGGTTGGTGAGTTGGTTACGTCGTCAACTTCCTGTGCCTAGATCGTGACGATCGGTGTGTCAGATTACAGAACGGATGCCATCATTCAATCGTCGCTCAGGACCGAATTGAGTGGAGCGACACAACCCATCGTTATGTGTCGTCTACAGACTATCATGGACGCTGATAAATCGTAAGTATTTTTTTGCATACCATCCTGCTATTCGCCAACGATCGCCTGGAATGCATAGATAATTCCCGGTGCAGAGAAGCTAGTAAGTTTGACTTTTGATCACCTCCACGACAGGACCGATGATCGTGCAGTATATGTTCCAGGTCGAATTCGGAGCACCCTTGGGGTTGCTCCACAGCGACAATGGAATGTTTGTACCTAGGTTGACGAGTGGCGACAGAGAAGCGCTGTATTTGATGGTGTCATCATCTAGGTGTGGACAACTGTGTACAGCGCGCATCCAGCGTAGCCTCCGGATCCTATGCCAACAATTTGAAGCTAATTGAGATATCGTAATAATCTCCTGCATCAACATTGATAGTACCCTTGGCTCTGGGATCGATGGATCATTGTTGGCCCAGGGGACATTCCACTCACTGCCATCCTCAATGGGATTTACGCAGAGGTGGGCAAGGATGAACTCAAAAGGAACTATATTGCATTGAATGTATACCTGGAGGAGACGTATGTTTTCTGGGAACATATACCAATACTGCCCTCGTGGAATAATCTTATGAGTTTCCGACACCGTTGAACAATGGGGATGATAGGAATCTGCAAGGCACTCTCACAAGCATAGGGCCTCGATCCAAGATCCCCAGCGAACGTTGCGCCCCTCTGTGGGCTCCCTTTCTTTGGGTGTGACGGGTGGACGTGATGGAACGATTGTGACTCTGTGAGTCACAATCTCTCCTTTCTTGTCCCAAGTCCCGGGAGGTTTGAATGAATGATGACAATCTCTCAAGCTACTTCTAGTGAGATACAGGATGGTGATATTTCTCGAGCCGGTTTCTGGGACCTTTTGATTCCCAACAACGGTACTTAATGTTTTTTCGGCCTGATCAGTAACTGACACGAATCTAGAAGGAGAGCTGGATCCTTCAGTGAACTCTGAGCTCCCCCCGACATACGGCCTTCCGATGCAGGGGATTACTGCTGTCCCCACTACAGACGACCCGTCACATTGGCTGAAATGGCCATCTCCCACCCTCTTCACTGCTGAAATCCCTACTCAATTGCTGGGGAATCTCGCACCTCCTTCCCCTCAACCTCCCCCCGCCGGGTTCTATTATCCTATCGCCCCTAATTATACACTCAATAAAGTTCCCGACGATCGCTTTCGCTGCCGCTATCGGTATACTATGAAATATAATCCCGATGAAGCCTCCAACTTGAGCCGCCTCTATGCCAACGTTGTATCGCCACCCCACATGTCTATCAATCCTTCCACCATCTCCAGCAGTAATGATGCTCTCCTTCAAATACCGGGAATGATTCAAATGACTCCAGGCATTCCATACGCAATGGAGATTTGAGGAGACCCGAAGAAATCTATCACGGTGGGCTGCGTCCACACTCTAAACTCCTTGGAGGGTCACCCAGAGTTGGGAATGGTCCGGGATCTCACAAATGAGCTTCAAATTCTTACCTGGGGATCCAAAGATCCATCGCCGAATGGTTGTGAAGCAGTCTACAAGCTTCCATCCTTCAAGCGTAATGACCGCTCCGCAAAAGCTACAAGCTCCCGCTTTGAAGGTTCCTACAATCTTGCTAGCACAGTGGTGAAGGGGCAAGGACAAGGAACCTTTGCTCCAGCAGTCCAATCAGATACTCCTCAAGCCCGTTCACAGCTACGCCGCATACTGGAGGTTCTTCACCAACTGTATGCTCTTCTTTTGCCACTCAGCGTATCCCGGGAAGAATGGGAAGTTTTGTCATATGCAATGACGGAGAATAATGTCTTCACATTCAGCGGAGGAGGAGTAGGTCCAACTGGTTGTCAACTCAATATCTCTTGCGCTTGCTCGGGTGGTCAACTCCAAGAGGACATTGGACCTGAACAGGGATCTTGGCATGTGGATCGAGGAGATGATCCCCTGACCCATTCCTTAATCATCATGTTGCTGCGAATTCCTCCTGGTAAGTGATTTGCTTGTCTAGTAGCATTGGCTCTGATTGGAGAGATCTATCACAGGAAGTGATCCTGCAGCCTTTTGTCTTGGACGACCCAGATTATACGTTCGAGAGTTGGATAGCCTTGCCACATTTATTGTAATGAAAGGCAATGACATTCATTCTGGCCAGGCTCCTTGGGTCAATATGTCTTCTGGCACATTTGAAGACTGGGCCAGGACCCAAGAACCACCCTTTCCTTGGAATACTTCTGGGGCCGAGAATCGAGCAGTCTATGTCTGCTATATTCAAAAGGCTGCTCTTTGCCGAAACAGTCGCACTTCGGTCTTTCATGCAAGAAATGCATTCTTCGGAAATGTCTGTGATCCTATCCTAGGTCCTCGGATGGATTCAACTACACAGCCATTGAACTTTGCTGAAGATGGAGAGACAATACTGGGAGACAGCCATCGGGAGCGGATGACCCGAGAGATTTCCATGCAAGCATGGAACGAGTCCGTTCAGGCACATCTAACACAAAAGATTGGAGGACTTTCTTGTTGCGTTGGTGGTATCTTTCCAATCCCTCCACATCCACTTCTTGAGCAAGCAGCTGCTCGCCACCTCAAGGGTCGCTATCAGTATTTCCACAATATCATCCAGGACTATAGCATTCCCCTATCCAGGAGGGAGCACAACATTTTGGATTCCTCCCAGCAGCATGCCTCCACAGGGACAGCTACAGGGTCTACAACTGGCTACTCTTTTCGGAAGAACCAGTGTCGGCCAGCAACTTCAAGTCAGGACCAGTTTTCAGAAGGAGGGGCAGAAACTATCACAAAACGTGATTTTTTAACCTATTCACTGAATCCCTAAGCTGAAAAATTCTGGCCCAGAGATGAGTCACTCCAAGAAGAGAAAGGCACGAGATGTAGACACAAATTCCTCCTTCACAAAAGGAAGACTGAAAAAGTGTGCTTGGCATTGCACCACCATACAGCAAGACCATGCTCTGGACTCAGATGACAATGATTCCGAGTCTACATCGGAGATGGGTGAGCTGGATGATTTTAGCTGGGAAGTAGAAAATATTGCAGATTCTGTTTTCTGTCCCGAGGTGAATCGTGTCTGACAGCCTACACAATTACTCCTTCCTGATATCCGTTTGCAGGATGGATGTAGCTATTATCAAGTTCGTTGGAAAGGATATGGCCCTGAAGGAGATCTTTTCTTAACAGAGGAAGACCTTGCGTAGGTTCCAGCAGATGATTGTGAAGCTTTACTACAACTTTTTCTCCTGGTTAGGGACTGCACAACGCTTCTAAATCAGTTCAAAGACCAAGATTCTACAGGAGCCCTTGCAATTGCACCACTTTTGGAGAATGCCTCAGAGATCATACACCTTCGTGACATCCTCTCCGAAAAGACGCTCTCTACACAAGTATCGTACTGGGGGGGTATGAAAACTGATATGGTCACACTTCAGATGTCTGTGTCTGAGGCCCTTTCTGCGCTAGCAGAAATATCTCTCCTGGATAGCGAAATCTTTCACTTGGACTTGCAGAAAATTGAAGACAGACATGTCTCTCTCACTATACACCACACTGTCAAGGCCGCTGAGTGCATCTCCAAAGTTATTTCAGCCGAGCATTGTTGGAAGCCTCTTTCCAGGATTTTTATCTGGCAGCTTTGTCGTCTTCTGGTGGAGATCTACAACTGGTACTTTGAAACTGGTCCAGCCCTTGCAGATCACCTTTGTCAGGTACTTCTTGATGAAGGAGAGGAAGCACTGAAAGTGAAGACACCTTTACTCCACCCTCTACTTACTCACATCCACAACTATCTGAAAAAACTGCAAGAGAAGAAGGATGGTCACTCTTCTCGTCCCCGGGCCTCTGTGCGCACAAGATCTCAGAACTGCAAGTCTCACTTGGACCAGGAGGTGGAGTCACTTAAGATACTTCCTGCTGGGACTTATCCTTTCGATGGAACCACCTTACCCATTAGCAGCAGTATTTCCCTTCCAGACATTAACCTTGCCCATATTCAGCCTGATCCTGAGCGAACAAAGAAGTTGATGAAACAAAGTTTCATGGATGTTATCTTCAATGCGTTGCTAGTCGAAAAGGTTGCAACTGCAGACGAATTCTTCAACCGCTCCAGTGTTCGCACTTTCGACTTGAAACATCTTCAAGCTCGATTTTTTGCCCGAGCTGGATTCTTGTTCACCGTCACCAAGTTCTTTGAAGAAGAGGACAGTATCTTCTCTTTAGGGGATTGGAAGAGTATACTGGAGTCTCCTCACCGGCTATTCCAGGTTCCCGATGATCTCACTTTTGCAGCTGATATTTGCCGGGATCGCATCAAAGCCTTCGCTCTTTTGGATATCTGGCTTCGAAAGAATGTGCACCAAGAGGCTTTACAGGCTGCAGAATCTTTGGGAGATGTTGTCTACGCCTCTCTGAAGTTGTTTGCTTCTCCTTCCTTGCCCCCCAACTCCACAGGTCCACTTGATCGCAGTTAACAAAAACAAAAACCTATTCCATCACCTCCTCCGAGACGGCATGTCCACAAAGTCTCTCCCAATCTGCCTTTAGACTTTGAAACACTTCTTTTCTCTGCTAAACTGCCTCAGTACGAGGCAGCTGGTCTCTTGTTACATGAAGCTCTTCAGAAGAAAACGAGCCAGCCAGCAGGAAATGCCATGATCCGGCGTACCCTTGATGGACTGTGCCCTGCATTGGGCCCAAGGCCTGTTCAGCAGACCAGGAACCCTGATCATTACAATCCTCTTCGATTTTCTAACGAGTACGCCCAGCTCTTTCTTAGCAAAATTTCTCCCACATTTGCTGCCTCTTCCCTTGGAATATCGAGTATTCTTGCTTTCATTTCAACAGGACAAAGTTACCTCACCGCCGAGTTCATCCACCAGAACAAGATGATGTTCACTTCCTTTGATGCTTGCATCTCCCTCTTTGACCGGGCTCTAGAAGCAGGGATACCTTGCTTTGACATTCGGATTTGGGGTCAACCTTGCAACCATTTTGGCTTACGTGCTCCAGATTCTGATTCTCACCAAGGGAATTATGCAACCCTGGAGGAAAAGTTCCGTCCATTCTTCAAATCGGATATTCAAGAGAAATGGCGAGAGCTTCTGGGACCAGCACTTTCAGAAAAGGACCCTGCTACCGTGCAACCAACCCTAAAGCCAACCTGGGAGAGTGCTCTGACATGGATTGCGGAGCGGAATTTGGTGGGCTTCGGATCTCCCGGAAAGCCTTCCCTTGCAGCTTTTCAATTCTGCAATAACTTGGTTTCAATGCAAATCTGTCAAACTCCTGCAGCACGGTCAATCGGATCCTTCATTTCTAGGCACCGCAAGTTTGGTTCCTTCCAGGCATTGGTAGGGTTAGGATTCAACATTGATGGCTGGAGCGGTCGATTTGTTGAAGCCGCTTTTGTCTGCTTCCATCACCATTTGCAAACTCATCTTTCCACTTCTAACCGCTCCGAAATATCTTTCTCACCCATCATCTCTGAGCACTTGCTGTGCAAAATATCGCGCATCAATCTTCTCCTGAAGCAAACCACAAACTCAAACATTTGGTCCGAGGCACAAAAGGATGGGTGAGTTGGGCCCGTCAACTCTTGCATTCACACAGCCTTCACCGAAACAACTTTAGATTGAAGGGAAGCTTCCCCATTCCATCAGAGACGAGCTGCGAGGAGATCCGAAACATTCTCGAACAGGCGAAGCTGTGGGAATAGAAAAAGTGTTTTGTTTGGGTCTAGTCTGTACTAGTAACGGCAGTATGTCGAATGTCTAAACAGGATGTGCACTACTACAATTGTATGGAGCAGCATCCGTGTACCATCTATTCTGACGTTGACGAGCACGATTGGTGCATTCTTCAGAATTTGAATGATGCCAACATCACGCGCGAAAACATCGCGGACGGTACATCTGTTCGTGACTCATTTGTCCCTGATCAGACTCCTGATAACATTGTTGGTGCCAGTGTCCGACTTGCCCTTGCATCTTTCTTCGTATCCATTCAACTGGTCTATGATTCTCACCGTTTTCAACCTGGCCACCCAGTATCCAATCCCATCATCTCGTCGTGCATCCCTCTTCTCACTATTCGTGTAGCATCGCCCAATCGAACTGCGGCATCTCTGCCATCTTCAAGCGGAAAGAAGTTTCCTGATTCCCCCTCTGGCGTGTTCCGATACAGTCTATACACGCTTGGCAATCGAATACAACCACCCTCCTGGAGTCCTACGTTCACGGAACGGTCGAACACCTTCCTGATGGCTAGGCCCGTTTTATGTCATAGAATCCAAGATACTGTGAATGGTGGAGTTTGTCTTGCTGATCGGCGCTGCTTGGAGCTGCATGACACCATCACGTTGTGATGTCCATATGGTGGGTTGCATCCCTCTCATGCAGACGTCGGAACTTCTGATTGATGCAGTGGACGCTATTCCAGTACTTGCTGTGCTCGAGGTCGCTCAATCTGCTACTCCAGATTGTCAACAAGCCTCACTGGCACTTGGCACGCAAAACCTCTCCTTCCGATGCCCATTCCTCACATTATAGCGTATTTTAGTATGCCATCGCCACAACTGACAAATTTCTTCGTCATTGAGAACAACTTTGGCTTGCGATTGCCTACGCTCTCGTCGACTCTGTGCACCATCGAATCCTTTTCCCGCTCCCCAACAAGCTAGTTACATTTGGTGTTGGCATCACCACATCGTTTCAAATCGTGGGCTTTGCTTTTCAGCGGTGGACAACCGGTCAAGGTTTACTTGGACAACACTTTCCGCATGCTCCGCAAGGACATGCTATCCGATATCCGCAAAGGGGTACACGCTGCCCTACCAAATCAAAAGCATCCCGGTCTCCGTGTCCACGGTGTCCATGGTCGGGATCTATACTGGCATGGACAATCGGAAGGCTCGCTGGGCCATCAAACTACGATGTGGTAACGACTTCTGGGAGTTCAAGGATATGAAGGATGAGGAATGTCAGCTACATTTCCTTAAATGAGACTCGTGGGGCTCGAAGATCCTGAGGCATCAGTCCCTCGTTTGGCTCGCTTCTGGTCAAGATATCGTCAGCTTTGGGACGGTGAACCGCATGGAGGAACTTTTAGCCTGCAACCCTTCTCTCATAGTCCTTCAGCTGGATGGGGACGTCAACATAAGGAAGACCCTGACCTCTTTTCGAATGGCCCAGGATGTACAACTCATCCAAATTGATACCGCGATGTTTGCATTCGAGCCGGTGCTCTCCGCCATCAAGAAACGAACTATTCCGCTTGCGAAAGAGATCCTGCTTTGGAGTCCAGATTCACAACTTGAGCCCTGTCGTAGCAGGATGGCCTTGTCGCACATCGCTAATGTACTCAGCTCAAACCCTTCCATCGAGCTAGATTGCCTTTTGGACCTCCCTAAATGCGTCAGTCTTGACGAGTCTCAGGTAAAATCGCTGGTTGCAGGACTCCGGCAACATGTATCGTTGATCCAAGGGCCACCTGGTGAACATGGTCTCTCCGTTACTTGAAGCTATCTCACTGTTTCTGTAGGCACCGGCAAGTCGTTTATAGGTGCCCTTCTGGCAAAAGCAATACGTGATGAAACCGCTCAAACCATCCTCGTCTGCTATACCAACCATGCACTAGATCAGTTCCTGGGTGATCTTCTCAAGTACGATATCCCTTCCGAATCTATTGTCCGCCTCGGCGGCGGCCGGTCAAACAAGAACAAGTCGATGGAGCATCTGTCTCTCCACAATCAACCACGACACATTCGGTATGACTGGAACGAGATCGACGAGCTGAAACGCGTTGCTTCCTATCAGGAAGACAAGCTTGACACTCACTTCCGAACGTTGCTAGATGTCGACGATTGGAACTTGATGACACATCTAGAGCTTAAACACCCCGAGTATTCCGAAGCGTTCTACGTGCCGTGGGAGACACAAGATGGAATGATGCGCGCTGGGCGGAATGGACAAGTCGCTGATATGGGGTATCTCTTCTCGCAGTGGATACGTGGTCGGAACGCTGGAGTGCTGAGCGGCGAACCTCATGCTCAAGCGTCAGCTCGAATTTGGGGTATGGACCGCCCTACCCGCCAGCAGCTGCTGAACACGTGGCAACAGAAGTTCATCGCTAAAGATTTAGAATCGATATGCCGTCGTGGCAGGTCGTACAATACGCTTCAGGAAGTGATCAAGCAAGAGTTCACTCGGTCGACTATGACAATTTTGCAGCAGAAGAGGATCGTTGCGTGTACAACTACAGGCGCAGCTATCTATGCTGATGCGCTCGAGTATGCTGGTCCTAAAGTTCTCTCGATACAGCTTATTGCTGCTGCACATGACAGGCCACTGCTCAAGCCAATCATTTCCACCGTCACTGAGTCCGCAGCCGGGTACAGCCTCTGATAAGATCTCCGCTGGCGTCTACAGGATGTCCATGTCGAACTCGAGTATCACTCGAGCGGGTGGTGGCTCTGGTGAGGGGTTCCTGAAAGTCGATGGGGGCGATGGGGAGGGAAGTCACACGTTATTACCACCGGAAGAAGCTGAACCTAATCCGCAGGAAGCATGCCACCAGCTGTCGGTCTATTGCCAGTCGACGGTCTTCACCATCGAAATGAATGTAGGGATTGCCTGGGTTGATTTCAGAAGCAGTTGATCATCTCATAACGTATACTGGCGGGAGTGACCTTGCCCTCATACGGTATATATACGATAGGAGCAGTTATCCGCCGGAGGCAGCGATTGCTGGTTTGATGATGGAGAGATCCAGCAGCCCTTTACCCATTCTTATCCATATCCACCGGAAGCATCCAAGGACGTCACAACTCCTCACGGCTGTCGGGAGGGATCACCTCTCCAACTCGAATCTATGCAGCCAGATACCCAAGTTGAGGCCGTGCACCTAGAGGACCATCTCATGCTCTTGGGTGTATTTATTAATCTGTAGAATGGTTGTGTTATAGCTAGCCTTCCTGGTTCGGATGACAGCTATTGGATCCGAGTCTGGACCAAAAGTTATCGACAGCCCGTTCCATTCGACGACATCATCTTGGACTGACGAACGCTTATTTTCGGTTCTCCATTCAAGGTAACTGCAGCGAATGATGGTGTAAAAACGGACAGGAAAGCGTCGGAGGCCAAGGACGACATCTGTCGCTCCTCATCACTATTTTCGCAACTGTGTAAGGGAAAGAATACATACTTGTGATAACAGTTTCCTCCTTGCCTCGAAATTCCTGGCTCGTACACTGGAGGTCAGCGTCAGAAGAACTGGGCGTCTGCATAGTGTCCTGTAAGATCAGTCAGTCGACAAATCAGCAACCAAATCTTGCCAACCCGCGTTCAGCACACGAGACTGCGACATTCTTGATTCAAGTTGTGGTCGTTTTTCTCCATCCAACTTGCCAGCCATGGCTGCTTAGACCAGAAAGGGGAGCTGGTGAGGAATGAAGCGAGGGCATGTCAAAGACGGACGGTCACGTGAGCACCACATGGCAATTTTTTCAGAAATGATGTCAGCGTTTCTGAAAAAATTGCCACGTGGCTCATCCATCTGCCACCACGTGCCACATGTGTATCCGTCGCAGCACAATACAGGAGAATATGAAATATATTCAGCCGTCCATGATCGCCTTTCTTGCAAAAAGTATAGTCCATGTCGGGAAAGGAGAAAAGAGCAAGGCCTATCGTGCCTGCGACATCGCATTCGAGCACTCCCATTCTCCTTCTCATCAAGGTCTGTATAATGTTTAGGTACTATTCAACTACTCACGATTCTTAAGCAATTATTGTGTTCATAGCGGGGGAACATCCTGATGCGATATCACGCGTAGACGATCTCATTGCTACGGTTTCCTTCAATTCTATGTGCTGCGTAGTTCAGGCACTCGCTCAACATGCCACCACGCAGCGAATGTTGTCACTGACAGTTTCGGGAGGTGCACATGTGTATCTCCTCCTTGAAACTCGCAGATGGAGTGGGGTTACCACGATGATGCGATACAGTCGTTCGAGCGTGCTCGAGCTCAAAAGCGAGACTACCTTGGGCCTCCCCTCTTTC
>JBBPJP010000688.1:0-16570 GCA_038088775.1 Boletus barrowsii | reverse complement strand
AAATCAAACTGGCCAATCATCGAATACCCGCTCACGTGTCTGTACCCAGATGAGTCAACAATTGCCATTGGATCCTTGGCCTGACGCAATTTCAGAGGGTTGTAGCGGCGATTTTCAGACATTTGGATCTGATTTGACTATTGACAAAACGCAAGACATCACCGAGGGCGGACCAGTTTGGCTGAAATGCAAATAAGTGTAAACAAGAAACTGTACCCAAACTGAATGGCAACATGAATTCAGATGTGGCCAAGGAAGATTCCGCCTGATAAGTGCGATGAGCTACTGCTGCCTTCTGATAGTCCAGCTTGGAGCGAGTCTGTGAGCATGCGCGTCGACTTTGCCAGGTATGATGCATCTTTTAGCATCTGGACATCAACCATAAACTTACTCGGACCCGATCACAATGTCCTCCCGCCCGCCTCTCACAGCCCCTTCGACCGCTAATGCTGACGTTCTGGCTGCAGGAGAACGCGTCTCTATAGTACGACAATGGCGAACAGGGACAATGAAAACGGGAATCAGGATGAGCGTAAAGGTAAAGAGGGACGTACTACGTTTGTGTTGCTTGTAGCACGCGACGAAGCAGCGTAAGTTTGGGTTTTAAGTTCGGATTCGAGTTTGAGGCAGCGGGTGAAACTTACTACTACTAGTAGCTATAGCCTTGAGCTCGAGATGCTTGGTGCGTACGAGTGGCACTGTGTTCGAGCGTTGACGTGACAGCATAACGGAACGTCCAAGCCCAGTGAAAGGTAATACTATCACATTGGTTATAACCTGAGCTGAGACGCGGACTTGCGGTCATTATTAGCTGACTCTGGCTACCGTAACACGGACACCCGTCTCCATACAATCACCGACTACGTCGCAAAATATGGCAGACACCTCAAACGTGTCTGACTCTGATGCGTACCAGCCCGGACACCTCGACTCGGATATTTTCTGTTAGAGTCTTGTCGACGATGTTCGTCACTGCTGAGCGCTGAGCTCGTAATTAGACAAGGCCCACCCTCATCGATCATCGTCCATGCAGTAGCACTCCTTAGTTTGGTGGGTCGCCGAAGCTGCTGTGATAGTGGTCGGGAATGATGGCCACCCAGGTCAGTCGTCGTCAGGATCTTCAGTGACAGAGCGTCAAAATGAAGCAGGTGATAAATGTCTATCTCGAGGCACATGGCAGTTGTCTTACAGGCACGTTGTGACGCCTTGCCCTGCCCGTAGTGCGGTTACTTCTCTGAAGACAGCTCATTTGTAGAGACGTTTCGTGTATGCACACCCGAAGCTCGGGTAATAGGTATTTTTTATATATAACTTAGAGCCACTGCGCTGAGGTATAACAAGCCACCCAGAGAGCTCGAACCCCCACTACTACCTTGTTGCATTCAAGTTCGCCCTCTTGTGCACTACAAAACCATGTCTCCTTCAAAGCAAACCAATATGTTTGTTTACGTATTCGCCCTCCTTGCTCTCGCGTTCTCTGCCTCGAGGGCGTGAACTGCTGCCACGTGACCGGTGGTACTGAGTTTGTGCCCCGGTTCGATCATCGCGAGGCTAATACAACCACGCTCCTTTTGCTCAATAGTGTTAGGAGGTCTCTGCGCATGTGCGAGACTGCGTTGAATGCGAAACAAGACCTGGACCGAATGTTTTGTGGAAGGGAGCCAAGGAAGAGGATGAAGTGTCGAGCAGCGATGGGGGTACAGCGTCATCGGGAATAAAGATGGAAAATGCAAATTCTTATGTCAACGTTCTACCTCGAGGCTTGACCCATTAGTTCAGAGATTGAAGTCGCAAAGCGATGGGCCACCCTTAGTGCGCATACTAGGTCTTGAGGTTAGAGTGACATTAGCCAGATGTCGAAGGAAGGTGTCAACTCCACGGCCAGATCGAGTATCGATCCCTGGACTGTACGAGCACAAGCAGCGTTAGCTCAGTGCGCACTCTTGACGTTTCCCAGCTGTACGTGCAACTGTCTAGGGTGGGCAACGAGCCGCAATGCTCGGGTAATGCTGTCCATTAGGACTATATGCACGGGGACTGGGGGACACGAGGATTCAGGTTTGGAGAAGGAGGAATCAGCGTCCTTTAACGGTTTGGTGATGGTGGTAGCCCTCTAAAAACACACCACTTTGCAGCCGTTAATGAGATAAAATGGGTTCGTCTGTGCCTTTCTTGCTTGGATTTTCACCATTCTATAGATAAGTGTACCCACATGGTCACCGTGGCTTGGATGTACTGGATGCTAGACGGGGATGGGTAGGAGTGCGGATGCAACAGCATGCAGGTTTCATTCAACTTTCGGTACAAGGAGATCGTTGAGACGGCTGTACAACTTCAGGACGTCAGGATCGACTCGGAGCGTGGACGTATGCAACCTGCTAGCAATTTCTTCTTCTATAACGACGTCCTCAAAGAGTGACGGGGTGGAATGTCGAACACAATGGTAGGACAGGGCTTGGCCGACGTGGCATCTCGCTCTGAGGGGCCTCGATCACGTCCTTGCTGCTCGCGCGTGCTTGGATACTCACGCTTGGGCTAAGAGCTTGATAGGTAATGCAACACCCCAAGAGGATGAATGGAAGCTGGACACGCCCCCTGAACGAGTCCTGTCCGCAATACTATGAATATTCCGCGCAGCACTTGGGGGCTGCGTGGAGCTACTGGCGCTCGTTTTCTGAGCGTAGGATGATGGGACAAAGCATTCAGCCACCCGTATGGACACCTTGAACGACGCTGAACCAGTCATTTTTTTGCGGATCGCTGGCGGAGTCGCTTGACAGACTGTTCTGTTCTATTTGGGATCGAAATTTGACATCGGCGAGCGGCTTCTGGTTCGGATTCCTGCCGCACGGATCAGAAACCTGTCATAGGTTGATGGCCAAGTATCTGGTATGCCATTCTGAAGCGACGTCTTGCAGGGCCATACTGATGCGGGTTCAAAGGTTCATGTTTAGACAGCGTTATCATTGGCCAGAAAACTGCTGGTTCGAATTATGTGCTTGTCACAAAAAAGAACCTCGTAGGCGATGGGCGAGGAATGGACATGTCATTACGTGCCCGAGGGTCGTTGCTGGACGTGCAGGTTAGGGTTGCCAGTGCTCTAATGAGTTCCAGACCTCCAGTCCAATCTTTGGTCGGTCCAACATTGCGTTTTTTCAGAGACCTTCGTTGACCTCGACCTCTAAGTTGGATGTTAAGACAAGGCAGTATTTACCTGAGCGATTAGTATCATTTGGTAGATTCGAGTCGCGCGGAACCTGAGAGTAGGAATGACCTGTAAAACCAACTGCCTGAGGTCGCTCGTAAACCTATTTGGTGAACGTACTGCCAGTTTCGCACGAACTTGTTCACGGTGCAAGAGGCTCAACAATGTATGTCTACTAGTAGGCAAGTGCCATGAACCCGAGAAAATAGAAAATGCCGCACACTAAACACTTCATTGTCTTCCCTCTAGAAACTGTAATATCCAGCGGCGGGCGTTGGCACCGGCTAGCCCCACGCTCTTTCGAGCGGCATGACTGACATGGACAGCCGCGTCGACGCCGAAAAAATATGACTGACAGACACTTGAAACTGGTTTCAGAATCAAGGCCCTCGACTCGGAGGTTTCTGTCAGACTCCTGTCAAGACATATTGCCACTGACGAAGAGCATGGTGGTGTTCAGGTAAACGTCTATCCGCTGCGTCCATACAACAATGCCCTTGATCCCTTTGATCTAGACTACGTGAGCCGTTGATGGGCTGGCCTGATGTGTCTTGATGCGTGGTCTGCCCATCTATCCCTTCGTGAGGGGGGACCCAAGTAGGAAAAACTTGATGGATTGCCATCTCAGGTGCTGGGAACGTAATTGCGTTGGTTTGCCATTACGTGCCCGGCACCCAAGGTGCAATCCATCAAGTTTTTCAAGGGAAGTTAAAGTCACAACCGCCGCAGAACTACCCGACGTCGTGCGGCGTCTGACACGATGGCCGTCTTTTTTTTTGTTTAGCACGGGCTTCAACGGATTGTGTCGAAGCGAGGATAGGGTCGCATTGTATCGAGGTATAAAAAGCCAGCCAGAGCACTGCTGAACTTCAGTTCACAAGTTCGTCTGCTCTCTTGCGTTCTACTACACAACAACCTCTCCGTCGAAAAAACAATCACCATGTTCACTCGTGTCTTCGCTCTTCTTTCTCTTGCTCTCTTCGTCTCTGCCGGTCGCATCGAGGCGCGCACTCCTCAATGCAATGGTGGCACTCAACATTGCTGCTCTGGCAGTTTCGTGAGTTTTTGCCTGGCGTTTGTCAGTATGAAGTCATGGGTTGATGGAAACCGACCTTTCTTTTCACAGTTTTCAAATGGCGCTGCTTATTCTGATGCAGAGGGCAACATTGTCGGGGATGCTGGAAAGATTAGCGACCTCTTGAATGATAACTGCTCGCTCCTCAATGTCGTGGGTTCCGGTTGCACTCAGAACCAACAAGCCACCTGCTGTCAAGGGACGGGAGGGAATGGCGTGCGTGTTTTCTCATTTCACTCAACATTCTATGGTATTGCTCACACACGGGAATTAGTTCACTTTTATCGACCTTCATTGCAGCAATCTCAACCTTGGCTTGTGAGGGATGTAAGGGTGATGACGGTGGCCGTGGAGATAGTGGCCACTCGTTTAAAATCGTCAATCTTTTTGCGTAACTTTGAATTTGGTTGTTTAGTTGGTGATGTTATACCCATTTGACTGGCTTGCGATATAGTCAAGATAATGTCTTTTTTTCACACTGGCGAGTGACATCAAGGATGGTCCAAAGCTAGGGTTATGATGTAATTTGTGGGTGGCGGTACCCAACCATCCGACAGGTGAAACTGACTGATCATGCATCTCTCTCCTGACCTCATCGCGTCCTTGGCATCCTCCGAGTCTACAACCTACCAGCCCGAAGAACCAATCCCTAAACAGAAAGCTTCCATACCTTGTCTCGCTTTCTGGCCCAATCATCCGGGGCAGTTTCTTCACCAATGTCTCCCGGGCCGTCTCCACCGACGGCAAAAAGTTTGCCACGGGCGGCACGTACAGAGACTGCTGTCAAGTCTTGCTCTGGGGCACCAACTCGCGGCGGATCGAACACACGTTTGACAAGCCCGCCATCAGTCTCCCGTCCTTCCAACGTCGAACGAGTTCTGGCTAGATATCCAGTCCCAATCTGGCATGGGGGCGATGTTGTGTGGCCATTTTCTACCCAGCGTCGGGGGAAATATTGTATTGGAGAATGCACGGAAGGTGACGCGGTACTCGTTCCACGGGACATGTTTCGCGTCGCCTTGGTCCATTTATCTGTACAGCGCCCAAGGAGCGTGACACCCTGGTACGCCGTCCTCGTCATTCATCTACGGCTCATGCTCATTCGAGCATCCGATATAGGCAGCGAATACTCTTCCCAATGTGGGTTTTCCTTTGTGAGTTGCGTTGTGTCTGCCCAAATGTCGGTGATAGTAGCGTTTTGCTTGCGATGAAAATTATTTCCACGCAGCTCTCCGCCATTGTATGCCTCTTCTTACTTGCTCCGCTCTTCTTCTTCTTGGCACCTCTAGACCCCTGATCTAATCACCCGCGCGGGATAGAATTAGGAGGAAGGCTTGTAAGGGGTTATGCAACTAGGCGTCATACCCATTCTTGCATGCATCAGCTTGAACTACAGTCATTCAGTGTCATGGCTATGCGCATCGGACATGTACTTGCATTACTTTACTTCATGTCTGCATCGACACCTAGGAATGCCTACTTGAAGTCGGCGACGACGGCGAGCACGTCCTTCTCCACAGGCTGTCCCGACGAATCCATCTGCAGCACGTCCCCCTTTGTATGCCACAGCCTGCCCCTCATCCCGTCCATCGTGTACTCGTAGTGACGGGCTGGCTCCAACTCTGCCCACGGTGGAAATGGATCCCCGATGACGGCAACACACCGCTCGCCCGTGGCATCCACTGTAAACTTGTACACCATCGGAATATTAGGGGTCACCGATCCATCTGCATAAAACCCGACCATGCATAAGCCCCTCACGAACCCGTCCTCGGAGACGTCGAGCAAGTTCCCGTTCCACACCCCTCGCACGGAAAACACGTCGTGCGACACAATGGTGATTGGGAGGACCTCCTCGGTGCTGCGGACGATCACGTTGAGCGTGTCATGGAGCAGATTATGAAAGCTAAAGTTTCTGCTTCTATTTTTGAGCTTTTCGTCCGCGGTGATGAAGCGGGTAGGTCCGGGACTGGGTGGAGGGAGGATGTAGTCGGTGCACACGAGTTGGACCCGGGACTCGCGCGTGGGTTGGAATGGTGCAAACGTGTGCATGAACCGGAGCGTCGTCGATGTCGTGATCGGGTCTACGAAGGCGTCGCGGATGGGGGTTAGCCACATCGATCTCGTGTCGCGCGTGAGTATCTCGTGGGTGAGACGGAGCTCGTAGACGACAGAACTGATGGTGTCTGAGTCCGAAGCCGAGTCGCGACTCAGCCCGGGATCTGAATCGATGTCTGGGAAGGCGAATACTTGGAGGACCTCGACTTGACCGATATTGCCGTGAATGAGGTAAGAGCGGTTTAGTACGAAAAGATAGGTTCGCGTAAAGTAGACCTCGACCAGGTGGGGTAACCATGCCCCGCGATAATTCAAGAGAAGATCCTGAGATGAGAACAAGACAAGTGAGTTTGTGTTCGTCGTGGTGTAGTGCAAGGATCATACTATCTGCGTTCGAAAGCTAGGAAACTTGTAGAACCGTCTGTAGCATGGGTCGAATATCAAGGATTGTCTGGGTTTGTTTGTAGAGCAGAGGGAGACGTAGGCATATGGCGCAATGCCGCTATCGACTCGGATACGTGGTATAAACGCCTCTGCTGGCAAAGCCCAGGTCGGTACATCGAGTATCTCCGGACCTGACAAGCACTTCGTATCGTCATCCACCACAAACTCGAGCAGCTTTCTGCAAGGCAAAGCACATCATCAATATCCCGAAAAAAAAACAACGTGCATGTGACACATACACCGGATCCGTAACATGCCCCTTGCCCAGATGCAGAGCGATGTAAATGAAATAGCCCGCCGAATTCATCACCCACGTCGCGGCCCAGAACGCGAACGAGCCATGATCCCACAAGACTTGTTCCGAGCCCGTCTCGATATCGCGCGACCGAAGTTGCTTCATGTCCTTGCTCACGATCAACCATCTCCCGTGGACCCATTTGAACCTGTCGTCTTCTGTCGTTCGTGGACCAGTGAAGACCTTTCTCGAGATGAGCGTGAGCGGTTCGGTGGTCCATGTGCGTGCGAGCCGAGTCGAGTAGACGAGCGCACGTTGGAGGAAGTGTATGGATTGCCAAGGGAATGGACCTGGTGGGAGAGGGAGACGGGCAGTGACGTAGACGGTTCGCCAGAAGTTGGGATCATGGATGATCTCGTGGAACACTTTGGACACCTGGAAACGCAACATGGTCGAATGAGAACCTCGAGTGACCTTGGAGAACGTCGCACGTACTGCTCGTAGACGGATTAGATCCAAAGGACCGAGAAACTGAAGGATGTGGTATAGTGTTTCGGCTGGGAGGGCGATGTAACCCCGGGATGTGGTGGTGGGTTCGACTTTGGTTAGTTGAAGATCGTCGTGCTGGACAGAGTCAGAGTGATCCGAGTCGTGCGTCATCGAGTCTGTTGATGGAGCAAGAGGAGAACTGATCGCAGCGACATCGTCGGTAGCGCGGGGCCTCAAAGCGGTCTAAACCCGACAATGCCCGACTGGACATTCTTCCGCCAGGTTCACACCAAACGTACTCGACCGATTCAACGCATTCATCAAGGAGAGTGTGTCGTAAGTAATGGTTAAGGTTTCCCAAAGTGCCTCTAATTTCCTGGTTTCCAGAGTTCAATCACCAACCCCACAGGTAGACTACAGCCAGGAATAGGTGAGGTAAAAAAATGACATGCAGATAAAAAAGTAAAGTGTCCATCTTGCGAAGAAAAAGGAGAAATCGTTTCGAACGAATGCGATTCAGATAACGTGACAGCCAGCTGAAAATCGAAAAGAGATGCATGCCGGTACAGTTACAGAGTGTTGATGAGGCCCAACGTGACGAGGATAATGGCTGATGAAGGGAATGGAAGTCCGGGCAATGAGGAATCGTTCTGATGAAGAGTCATTACTCAGTTCACGAGCTCAAGGAAGGATGCTTACAAGACTCGTAGGTCATGCGATGACACACGAACTCATTCCAGGAGAAGGTTGCTCCGGACCGTACTTGTCAACTGGTATTTGCGACGTGCCCGACTCAGATAGAGAAGGGACAGCAGATGATGTAAAGATAAAGGTGCGAAACAAGTCCATCGTTGTGGATGATGAGAGGATGTGTCGCAGACAAGTTGCAAGAGCGCTTTAAAGGCGAAGACCACTGGCGATGTTGTGGAGGCATGCTACCCTGACATCCCCAGCATATATACCTCGCTTGGCCCGTCGTGGCAGTTCGCAAAGACAATTGAAATTACCTTCACAATAGCACTATGTAAGATCCGTTTCATGAGTGTCTCGACGCGGATATACCGGCGGTCGGAACCTGTCGGGTGGCATTGCTTATTGTCTAGGTCAGCCTGCCGAAAAATTCTGATTTCTTGCAGGACGCGTTGGGGGTTCCCGTCGCCATCTAGACCACGTGTTTCCATCTGCGAGAACAAAAGGAGGGACATTGAGAGGTGATGCGGATGCAGGCGCAGGCCCGAATAAGACCTAGTACCTCTACATTCTCTAGGCCCTCTGCAGATGGAAAGTGCATGGAAAGTGAAACCAGTGCCGCATGCGACACCCCTAGGGAGCTGAAGAAAGATAGGAACGAGTGAGGAGGCAGTAGACGTTTTCGATCTCTTTGTCCTGACCAAAGCGAGTTCTTATTGTCTCGTCGGGCATAGTCGGTCCGCAGAACGCCTCTTCACTCAATCACTACACTTGCCATTTTCGGTTTAGACAACAATATAGCCTATGCCTCGGATGACACTGTTTAATCCGTGTCCCGTCCTTCCAACATCGACCAAGTTCCGCCTCAACGGTACCAATCTGGCATGGGCATGGGTGCGTTGTTGTGGTACCGGTCTCACACTCAGGCTCTCACACAACGCAACAAAGTTTCAGGGGTATCCGTTCTGTCGTGAGAGATGGTAGTTGTAATTATCTGGCATACAGGATCCCCAAGATAGATTGCAGGAATGTAGGGATGCACCTCATCCCCGAGTGATGCGGGTGAGATCAGAACAATTAAACAGAGGACCGAACACGCATCCAGTCCGTCGGAACAAGCAGAAGTCGGACGTGACTGGATGTAAGTAGTACGTACCAGTAAGACAATAGACTGCGGTTGGAACAGAAATGAGCAAGTTCGACATCGTTTAGTAACAGCATCTACATCCATGACAATGGGTTGTCTGCTTGTACAAGCATTTCAACTGCGCTGTCAAGGACGACTGTCGATTTTTCCAGGTATTTCCTCGAACACGACAACGACGCACTGAACCAGAAAGTCATACGACTGAGAGCATTGATCTTCCCACGAACAGGACGGCAGTAGGTGATAATCACGGTTTCCTAGGTATCAGGTATGTTAACGTGTAGGTTAAAGTTGAGAGGTACCCGTTGACGAGGATATTCATACTAGTTCCATGGTCCATCGAGAAGCCAAATATTGGTACAAGTATCAAAAGTGGAGGCGAGGATATTTGTCAACCGCTAGACGAGCTAGTCGGTATGAGTCGGCGCGGGTCGTGGTGCTCCACCCCCATGAATTATACCCGCCACATCGTGGGTATCGTCAACCGGTTGCTCTCCATTGTCCCTGGGAGCTTCGTCGGCAGGGTTTGAATGTGCTGTTCCACTCTGTTCTGGGACCGCCATGGATTGTTGTACCGTGGGCGGGAGAGGTCCCCCGTGCGACCAGCCCGCCTCAATATATTTGGGCAGTCTTTCGAGGTTGTCGTACGCGGGCAGAACGTCCTTTCCATCCCCCTCCTCTCCATCTGAACCAAGCCGGCGACCATGTTCATCAATGTCTGCCCCACGTATCCTACGATCTGGGCGATAAGCTGCTGGAAGAGGGGCCAGTTGGATGCCATGGATCAAAGCGCCATGTCTAGTGTTGTGCGGGGGATATGAGCCATAGGCATATTGAGAGCTGCTACTGCCTGTTCGAAAGAAATTGGAAAGAGGTTGATTGCGCCTTCGCAGAACAAAAATGCTTCACATGGATTAGACCTGCGCGAGAGAATCACCGCAAGAGACATACCGAAGGAGTACAAGAGCGAGCACGATAGCAACCGCAGCAATAAAGTAGAAATGTTGCAGTAGAGACTGTGTGATGATCAGATAGTATCGAAACGATCGAGCATCGAGTCAGACCTGAGTGCTTTCAGTGTCTGTCCCCAACGACCTTGGGTCGACGGTGTGTATGGCAGTCATGGTATGGTGACAAGGAAGGTTCTGTGAGACAGTGCAAGGGACACTGACTTCCTTCGGACTTGTCGGACGAGGGTCATATGATATTGGGTAAGCGAGTGTGGGGTAATTGCACAGCCACACGGTGCCACAAAGCACAAATAAAGATAAACAAGATACCGAGGTAGTAATGGCTATTCAACACTTTGACAAAGTTGGTCATGGACGATGACCTCCTCGTCGCCGTTACCGACAGCGAGCAGGGTCAGTCCGGTAACACCAGCAATGGCTGGCTCGAGATACTTCCAAAAGTCTTCATCAGCTTCAAATATCTTAGCTCCAACTTTCCCCGGTCAGATCAGTTCAGGGGACCCTGTCCGGGCGTCAGTCGCACATCTCCTAGTTCGAGCTTATACCCTTCCTTGTTCCACAGCTGCACAGGCTTTCTCTCAGCTCGTGCAGCCTACCGCGCGATTCCAGCTGGCTCTTGACGCGTTGTTGCCCCTTCTGAGTTCTTCTATCGAGGTTAGTACACTTTGCTTTGCGCAAATCGCACCCCTCATATTCACTACGTCATCTCACGTCACTCTAGCTCGCTCAACGCATTCTCGTTTCCTTCATCCTGTATTCAATGTACGCTCCTTATCCGATTTCCCTCAACCCGTTCAAGTCTGCCTTGTATGCTACTTTCCTCAAGGAGAGAGGTTATGCTATCAATGTTGCTGCCGAAGGCGGCTTCAGTGACAATGAACAGCTTGTCTGGGTACTCTGGAAAATTCTCAAAGGGGATGGCAATGACGTGCATTTTCTCTCCCTCCTCGTCAATCATTTTACTGACTGTTCCCATAGATTGGTCCCTATTCTCCTAGCACGCTGACCAGGTCTCCACTCCTCCCTGAGCTCAGGGCATCAAATCTGTTTTTGGACGAGGAGAGTTTTACCGAAACGAGCATTCCTGAGCCGTAAGTGGCTCCCTCGATAATGATCTTGCTATATCGGTCTTACAGTGGCATCACCGCCACCAGCCCTCGTCAGGGGCGAGGTGAAGCACTTATCCAGGCTCCCAAACCCAAGCCTTTCTCTCCGGCACAGACCGTTGAGGTGAAGGTGACCCCGGAAGAAGATGAAGAGAATGAGCGGATTGCCCAAGGGATGAAGCTACTCCTGGCAGCTCGTGACCGAGTGCTCACTCTTACGGAACAACGGGTGCGTGCTCTCCGATGGTACGTCGGACCTCACACTCACCTCATGCGACAGATCTTGACCCCAATGATACCCACCCTAACGTCACCTCCTATGATAACGTCGATGGACCTGCCATCCATTGTCGCTAATAATCCTAATCTAGCCTACCAACTGTTTTTGGCCCTCTTAACCGCCGCTAACGCTCAGTCACAAGGACCCTACCCCTATCTAGACGTCCTGATGAAGCTTCCTCCGACGTTGCCTTCTTTCGATCTTCTCGTCCGCTTACTCCAGGATACGTCCACTGTCATTGACCCCGCCACAGGGGGTAAAACAACTGTTGCTGATATCGTCCGCGTCGAGGCTCTCGGGCGGTTCATTCATGAAAGCATAAAATGGCTCGACAATGCCGAGAGAGAAGAACGAGAAGGGCTTATCAGTGATGATCGATTCGCAAAAGGCGCTCAAAACGTGGGTATCCGTCGTGCCATTCAACCTCGGCTTGTTGTCTTACGCTCACCGTGTATTATTTGTCTTTAGCTGTGTCGCTTTTATTCCTCTCTGTTAAGATTTTCGATCGTGGACATGAATTCTGATGCGGACACTGCCGAGATGGCGCATTTCACGCTGCGCAACTCGCGTTTTGAGGAAGCGAACACGCTTTACCGGCTTTTGGCTGCCGGTCGGTTTTGAGGACTCGTGGTCGCGTTGTTCGCTGGACATGCTCTCTTTCTTCTCTTCCTCCCCATGACCTTGGGTTAGGTTAGGTTAGATCCACCCCTCAACAACTTCAAGCTTTATTTCCATATGGCAATGTGGCGCATTTTGACTTATGCAGACACTCACGATCGATATATGGCATCCTTGCATGCAGCATACACTTGATGTTCTACCTCCATTCGCACTTCATCCGTCCATGCGTCGTTTCTCTCCTGCATCTGTTTATCGTCGTTGTCACTACTCACACCGTTATGCCTCACTCATGCATCGTATCGCATCCATGTCTTTTTTTCTTTTTCTTCATGTCGCATTTCCTCTCGTATATGGTCTTTTCGTAAAATAAAAAAACGCTTCGTTTTTCGTTCCCATGTCCGAGCTCGAATGCGGGAAGAAAATGGCATCTAGAATTACAAACACACTCGGTACTCGACATTCGCATTCAGAGTCACACGGTAGTTATGCACAGAGACGAAAGGAAGGCGTGAAAAACGAGATGGGACAAGCAACACGCACGCTGCCACGTCGATAGATCGTGGATGGCATGGGCAAGACAAGAGCGGGAGTGTCACATGGGCAAGGGCGAGGGGGTAAGGACAAGGTAACAAAAAATACACGCGTATTAGACCCATGGTATGCACATCGGGAACGTAGTCACTGGGCAAAGGCGAGGTCATTCGACGAACGTGAGAGTTTCGAATCAAAAGTGAGTGAGGTCATCCACGCACATCGCAAGTCGTCCAGCACGGCAAAAGGAAGAAGAACAGGGGAAACGCGAGATAAGAGGATCGAGTATATATGAAAGAAATGGAAATGGAGAAAAAGGAAAGCGAGATTTCAACCGACGACCGACGAGTCATGGCGTTCATGATGGCGCAGATTGCTGTTTCTTCTTGAATCGCAGCAACGATGCCAAACCCGGAGGTGCACAGGCCTTCTTCATAAACTCGTGCTGCGTGGTACGTGTGCCGGTCAGTTCAGCTAGAGAGAGTGAGAGAGGGGGCGACGACCGGACGACTGACCTGCAACAACTCGCTCGAGTTGGCTCGACTTCGGACGTCGACGCACAGACACACGCTCAAAAAACTCTTGAGCTCCTTGCTCAGCAACTCCGGCTTCTTCAACGTTGGCGTGCCATTGGTCGCAATCAAGTACAGCGCCTTGAGCGGTTCTTCGTCCAAATACGGCGGCTCATTTTCTATCATTTCGATCGCCATGATGCCGAGCGACCAAATGTCGACCTTGGCACCGTATTCCTTTTGCTTGACAACCTCGGGCGCCATCCAGTAGGGTGTACCCACCATTGTCGCTCGCTTCGACTTTTGATCGGTGAGTTTGGCGCAGAAACCGAAATCAGCTGAGAAGCGATCAGGAAGAGGTAAAGACCGAGTGAGGTGGAACGACACGCACTGATCTTGACGCAACCGTTCGAGTCCAAGAGCACGTTGTCAGATTTGATATCGCGGTGAATGATGGACTGGCTATGCAGGTGGCATAACCCTTTGCACGTCTAGCAACACCAATCAGCCAACGAATCTAAAGCACATCAAGACCTCTTACTTCTAAACATATACTCGCAATTTGATCCTCTTCCAGCGCATTATTTTCTATAATGTCAGTGAGCGCTCCTCCTTCCATGTACTCCATGACCACCCAGAGTTCGGTATTCTTGACAAGGTACGAGTCAAGGAAATTGACAATGTTGGGATGCTGAGATTCCTTCATGACTAGAATCTCGTTCACAATGAGTTCTTTCCTCGGTTGGTGGGAAAGATCCATCTCTTTGATAGCTACTTTCTTGCTAGTGGCTAGTGTCTTTGCGACATAGACATGCCCAGAGGCACTGATCACGTGATTGAGCAACTTCAAATGGGTGACAATGGATCGTAGACTCACCCTTGACCAACCTTCCTGATCTTGCTATACAGCGCCTTCGGGTCTTCTTCTGATACAACCGAGCGAAGCTTCTCCATGATCTGAGCTTCCGTCATAGTACTGATACGCTTCTCCTTTGGCTTCTCGAGCTTCTTCGCCGCTTCAGCAACACCGGGATCCTCGCCATCGGGGGCAGTGACGGTAACCTCCGGAGGAGAGGCCTCCTTCTTCTTCGCCGGTTGCAATGGTTTGACAGGGGGTGGTCCACCAACCGCACCAGCAGCCCCAGTCGCACCAGACGGGGCGATAGAACGTTCGGCTTCTTCCCTGACCTGCTGCTTCTCCCGCTCTCGGTCCCTCTCCCGTTCCCTGTCCTTCTCGCGTTCGCGTTCCTCTCTCCGCCGTTGTTCTCTCTGTTCACGTTCCTTGTCCCTGAACGCATCCGGGGAGGGCTGTCTGTCTCTGTCCACCGAAGGCTTTCGGGCGGCTTCAGGCCCACGCGCCTGCGCTCTTGCACGCAAATCGGCCGATGATGGTGTATGGTCGGGAACTGGCGGTTTCGGGACAGGAGGCGCTGGACGCGTCGCCGTCAACAGGGGACGAGGCGGTGCAGGTCGACCCGACTGAAGCGACGTCGACGGCTGCAACATGGCCGGAATCGTCGGACGCGCTGCCGTTCCCTGACCCGCAGAGGAGATGGTGTGTGCGTGTTGGGTATGCGAGCTGCTAACCAGCTCTGCCGCACGTGCGGCAGCGAGGGCGGTGGAGGAAAGACCGTTTTGTGAGGGACTGGTCGAGGCTATTTCGGCAGGTGCGCTTTCTTGGCGTTTCGGGCCTGGGGGCCGGGCATCGAGGGGAGAGGGTATTTTGCCGAGGGTTGCACCGCCGAGACCTGTGCCAGCGTTGAACCGTGGGGGAGGGGCACCGTCAACAGGGAATGAAGAGAGTGACGAACTGGCTGAGGGACCAGAGGTGGACCGTGCGACGGGAGGCATGCCCATGCCCATCTCTTCAAGTTCGCGCTTCTGGTGATCAGTGTAGAACTCGAGGACGTCGAGGACGGCCTGGGGGTCCTTGGCATAATCCTCCCTGGTGATGGCCGATTTCGTGAGCAACTTGCTCCATTGTTCAGGCATGCCCTGTGCAATCGGATGTCAAACTCAACGTTGAACAGACGGTCAAAAACGCACGGTGAAGGCTCCGGAGACGGGATCGAACCCGACGTGCACCTTGTGTACGAAATTCGTCGGATTGCTGACCCCCATCAACGGGCTCCGGGAGTAGATGTCATCCTGCCAACCGTATAGCTCCTCATCGTTTTTGAGTGCAATGTGGTATCGCTTGTCCTTGGTCTCCAGCAAGAGACAATAAGGCTTCAAATCAACCCGTTCGATGTTGGTCACGTCCTGCAACATGATGACACTTTGTGGTGCGGCCGTCTATGAATCACACAGCATCAGTGATGAGTGAACGAGGGAAGCGATTTGGCCGAGCACGAGAAGGTGATCGTGCGCTGATCCTACGCACCTCGGTCTTGTGTATCGATAGCGAGTCCCCCTTCAAGACAAGCCATTTCCTCAAGAACATAAAACTGGCAAAACCTTCCTCCTTCAAGCTGACCAGGCCATGCCGAATCACCTGTGAGTGGATCGACGCATCTGAATACCGAATTGGAGATCCGCCTATGCCGGTGTAATCCGAGGCGTAGGATGAGCCGGATGAAAACGATGTGTTGTAGCCCGAGTTGTGGAGTGCGTTATTGTAGTGTGATGGCGATGAAGCATCTGTTGGTCGCCGTAGAGGTGCCTGTGGTGCCGGCCTAGAAGGCGTCAAGTTGGTCGCAGTAACGTTGAAGGCCATCGTCCATCCAGAAACGAGGCACGAAGGTGTTGGTTGACTTGAGGCGAGCTATCACGTTGCGGGTGCGGTCCAAATACGGTTCGACAGATGGTTGTTATGGAGCGATTTCTCGCTGCGATGGTCGACGACCGTGTAGAAAGGACCCAAGCAGAGCAACTTGAAGCAGATTAGGAATCGTCGACACAAGGCCAGGTCGAGGTGAGCAGCAAGGTCGGTCAGGATCGGTCGTAGCTCAGCTCGGATGTACCCGCTCGACAACGACATATCACCACGGTAACACGGAAAACTAGAACGACGTATACACTAGAACTAGACCTGGAGCTCATTTATACGCGCGAACATCGTTCCAAGGCTCGTGAGGCAGTCCATCACGCCCCCGGGCAGTTCGCAAGACGAAAATATGTAATACGACCAACTGAAACAGCGCATGGCAACGCTACCGTCACCGATTTTTTGTCGCCCTGTGGTAAAAGGTAAGGCAAAGCCGACC
>JBBPJP010000687.1:0-16594 GCA_038088775.1 Boletus barrowsii | reverse complement strand
ACCTGAAGGCATGTCCTGCAGGGCGGTTGATCGATCATAGGATAACGAAAAGTCTTACAAAGGTTTCTCACTGTTACGTACCATAGAGCCACACTTTGTTACGCGACCTACAGGTCTGCGTCAGCACTGAGCAACCCACAGCCCCAATTGACGACATGACACCGTTTACAGACTTACCTTGCCGTAACGCATCTGCGCCTTTAAAATCACCTCTGTGACCACGAAATTCCTTACCCACTTTTTGCGAACTCACCCGCACTACCACTCGAAACTCACCTTAATTGCTTGTATACCATGCTTTTCAACAAGCTTGCGCTCACGCTCCTTAGCATCGTCGCCGTTGTGGCCGCATTGCCAACCACGAATGACGTGGCTCTGAAACGTGGTTGTGCTGGCATCCCGGAGGGAGAGTAAGTATTTCATTCATTGCATGTAGTGTATCGCTCACGAGCTTTCCGTTACAAGTGGCTCACAAAACTTTGGCTGTTAAGGAGTAGATCAACGTTGGTTCCGGTGGATCACAAGGTTGATCTGTGGCATGGCCAGATTGAGGGTTGGGAGAGGATGCAGCTTGCAGGATCAGAAGTGATTTGTTTATTGCGCACAGACCTACGAAATGTTACTGCAGGGAGATTAAGGCCATCATGGCGGCAGTTTGTTTACTCGATTCCCTCACCTTTCATCACCTCATACTAGTACAATATTGTCTGACACATTACTGTAATGCACTGCCAGCTTTGTTCCAAATAAAGGACAGTCCGAGGTTGATTAGTAGCTTTGGTTATTCTAATTGACAACAAAGCTGACCTCGTATCACCGAAAATTATTTTTGGCTTCGCATTCCTTCGATCGCTGCAAGCGGGTTTCAAAACCATGTCAGTTCAAAAGAGGTGCCGAGCTCTAAATTAGTACGTGCGCGCTGTTGACGTGCACTTCCATTGGCGAGTTTTCTCGGCGGCGTGAGACTGTACTGAATAAGAACCTTGAACCTTGAAGTCGCATGTCACTGTCTGTCAGCAAACCAACGACTCCCGGATCCCAACATGCCCCAAAATAACCGACACTTCATAGCCGATAACCGATACAAATACTATATAACCGGATTAGGACATAAATATATTATATAATTAACCCTGTCACACAAGCCTGTTGATGTCCTTTGATGTTTGCTGCACTCCAACGGTCAAATCGACTCGACATCACCGAATTCGGCCAAAAAAGTGCGGGAGGAGTCCGAGGTCGCGGGAACAGGTGGCCACATTGATGGACCAGTCGAGCCTGCGCTGACACGCAATGAGGCTATTCATCACTACGGAGGATCTTGATGATCCTTTCGCGTGTAAGTTGAAGATGATGCTGGGTTTGTTCGGCATACAAAGAGCTAGAGGGATTCAACATTGACACAGTTTTCCTACCCTAGAGATGAGCAACCATGATGATAGCACAGGCGTAGATTGCTCGCCATCACTCTTTGATCTCTCCCCTGACCGATACTCCCCGATAACCGATACCCCACGAAGCAAACCGAGGGCTATCGGTTATGGGGGAGTTGATTCTAATTGTAGGAGCTTCGGGTTAAGTCTCGAACTACAACCTCTATCCGAATCGCCAATTCACAATCAGCCGCCGCAGCGCCAAGCGCCCAAAAGCATAGTACCCGTTTTGTTAGCAACACCATCTATCATCATAACGGTCACGTACGCTATCGTCTTGATCTCTGTCAGTTATGCTCCCAGACCCACCTAGTATCTGAAGGGAATGATCGGGTGTTGGCTGGCGTTGACAGGGGCAACATGCGCCATGTTCCCTCGGGGTACGACTTCAGCACGCTGTGTTGGCGTTCTTCGTGGGTCCAGCCGTGCCGCATGGCAGTCCTTTTTACTGCCTTTCCAGCATATTTAATCCTGATCTGCTCTGCTCTGCACCACCCATACCGTACGTCGTCCCTTTGTTCTTGCCAGCACATACATACTAATATTTGTTGCCTAGCAGAAGAATTTGCTTACAACGCGCCCTCTGGACCTGGTCTCACCTTGACCATCTTGACGGTCCTTTTCGCAGGTGGCGCAACTCTTGCTGCCTTCCTTCCCATGGTGTATGTCAAGGTCACCTCGGAGGCAGCAAGTAGCACGGATCACAGCGACCCTAATCCTCAGGTATAAATGGTCACCACCTACGGTGGGTGTCATCTGCCCGATATCTTAACATCACCTCATTTTTTGCTCAGCTTCAGGTGCCGGCAACAAAGATGTTAAGAGAAGGCATGTCTGCTACGTGATTCGGACGTGTTATTGCATGTATCATTTTTGTGTCAATGGAGCGACAATATAAATGAAGTATCTTCGTCAGATGAAAGTGTTCTACACCTGAAATACATCTAGCTTGGAGAGTAGAAGTGATGGGGACGTTTCAACGGTTCTGTTCTCATTTACAGGGAAAGGGCGACGTCGTTCGACACGAACGACTGACTGTCTACCGGAGGAAACAATTGGAGGACATCGAGCTTGCCTGACATCTTTCGCGCGAATAACACTAGTCACAGGCCTATTATCAGAGAGAGTAAGCATTCTGCGGATCGGAGCGCTTCGTGTCTTACAGCAAGATAGCTTTCCCTGATAGCGATCAGTCAAGGGATCGGGTTGACGTCCTCTGGAGAGGCGTTGGGAGAATCGGACTGTTCGCAGAGGACTTGTCGACGGCAGTCAAGTACTCCCCGAACAGACCATCTCTACTTCTCGCTGGGCTCCTCGATGGTCACCGGACAAGAGGTGAGGCGAGTGAGCCATCCTGGTGGTCAATGGAATATCAGATTATATACGCGTAACCTCGTGTTCATCGATAATCAGACAGATAAGACATCCGTGACGGGAGGCCGTGATTGTTGCGACCATTACCCTCCAGGCTTATTACTGAGTTGGACTAGAGCATCCGTCATCAGGGAGTCAGTTAGTAGCTAGCCGACTCTAGCCGAGTGTCCTGACTGGTTCTGACTAGTCATGACCAACTTCCGATTCACTGATGGTCAAGCATCGGGGGCTACGAGCAATTTTCGGTCATGCACAAATTATAAAAGATAATATAACAATGAGAGTGTATCCATACTTTTTCTTCTTCTACTAATGCAATCGTATGCGTATAAAGATGTGCTCCTGACGAAGTGCTGAATTAGCGACTGGACTGCATGAAACTCGAGGCCATACCTGCCACCATTCCCTACGCACGTCTTTTAACCCGAGGCTTTGGGAATTGCAATGGCGCGCTAAGTACGGCTCTTCTCGTCGCTCCTGCACTGTCAGGAAGACCGAGACGCTTAAGGTCGTGCGTGGTCAACTTGCTCATCTTACAACCTAGTGACTTGAAGAGCGCATTGATCCTAACAGTGGGGCGTAACTCCAAAGACATACAAAAACAGAACGGGTGACCCACGTGGGACCTTTTTGATTCAGATCATTTGCAATAAGCGTCGTGTCCGTCGCATAGTCGTCAACACGGAGACATAATGCAAACATATGTGTGAGCAACAGCGTCTCCGTTTGAGATGTCGATTGCGGTCTGGATGACAATTGTCAGTAAATTTGAACCTCTCGGATCGGGAGGAGTACTAGCTCTGTTGATCCTCTCGGCGTCTCCGTGAATCTAGATATAAGACCATCAACTATGATGGAAGGGACACTTGAGAGCTTCTCGTATAGGGTTAACTTGTCGAATTTACGGATGGTCATGTTTCGGAAGGCCATCATGATTGAGATGTACATCAGGGCCTTACTGACAGTGAGGCGGTACACGTCAACCTCTCATGACGCACGGGCGGGGAGCGGAAAACTGCTCACACGTGTGTCCTACTCGGTGACGGGGAAGCACAAACGAGGTTCATGTGTTGGTTGATCCAATTCGATCGTTGATATGGGAGAAGGGCTTTTCGCTCCTCGCTTGAGTTGACTTGGATGATTGCTGAGGGCGACAGGGTCTTCCATTCCGCTTCTGGGATGATACTGTGCAGGGAGTAGATTTCAGATGGGGTCTCGGCATCTGGGTTGCACGGAGGTATCAACCGCGAACTGTCAGCTGTCGCTTGCGCTTCCTCTGTCCGATGCGTTTGTCACCCTGGTGTTTGCCATGTAATAGATGGGAACATACCCCTGGAAGGCAGGGCTTGTGTATTCCGTTGGATACTCTCCTGCAGGTGGTCTGCAACTGTTTCCATCGCAGATACATCCACCTTGTTTCGTTCTTGGGCCTTGATGGCTTGCTTGGCCTTTTTGGTACCAAAGGACTCGCCCAGAGCAGCGCGAGCTTCAAGACGCTGCAGGGTGGAAACTTCTGCTGGTTTGAGAGACTTGAGAGCTTTGACTTGGTGTGTCAGGATGTGGAGGGGTGCCTCGCGAATCGTCGTTGTCTTGGTGCGCTTGTTATGCACTGCAACGAAGTACCTGGATGCATGGATGCATGGCTGAATGAGACGAACATACAGCAAGATCGTTAAAGACGCACCGAGATCCAACGGATGCCCGCCGACTTTCAGAGGAGGAGAAAAAGTCGACGGCATCGGTCTCACCGGCAACCAGTGTGGGCAGCGCCGCAAATTGGGTGCCCTCGTCCACAGAAGCCTTTTCTGTCTGATAACAATCAAACGCGGTGGACTTTGGTGCTTTGACAGCAGGAAAGTTGGCTGTGGTGGCGACGAATACTTTTTAGTCGTGTACGACCACGAGCAAGCGTTCTGGTTACTCACCAAGGACAGGGCCCAGCTGCGATTTTGGCTGGCTAGACAGCGCGAACGAGATTTTATCCTCGTTGTCGTCGCGCTTTCGCTTTTTTGAAGTCGACGCGGTCGCCATTGCACCGTTTGGTTGACGTGTTCGCCAGACTCGGTAGGCCCCTCCTGCCAACTCACGCAAGAACAAGGTCTGTATCTTCGTCACTCTATTTCCATGTCGTATCTCGTGCTCACGTCGTCGCTAGTGTCGCTGTCGTGCTCGACGTTGCGCTAGTTGCTTTACCGTTACTCATTTTGTCCTTGACCCAACGCACTGACCAGCGCGGTGCTTCCGTTCCTCTGCCACCATGTCCGAACCTCCCTCTCAACGTCAGAGTCCATCTATTCCTCCAATACTGACCCGTGATGCTAAACTGGAAGATGGACAACCACCGGTGGATCGCTCACTAAAGCTTGAAGACCTCGACGATGCCAAACCCCCACCTGAGACACCATCCGTCAAGACCGAGCCGTCGCCTCCCCCTCCACTCAAGCGTGAAAAGTCAGAATCAAGCACGCCAGCACCCGCCAATGGAAAGCCCAAACGCGCCAGTCCTCAGCTCATAGGCGACCTTCCCCTTGCAGAGCAGCAAGCCCGAGCGACATTTATCGAGCTCCCCGAAAATCACTACCAATACAACACGCTCGGGCGTTCACGGGAGGCTCTGGAAAGCATGACGTGTGATTGCGTCTACGAGCATGGTCAGTCTTTACAATCCCTCGTCTTAGCAGTAGTCTTGAATACGTAGTAACCGATTGCTTTCTGGTGATGGGTATCCGGTCGGGCGCCTTTTCGTCATCGCAGGCATGGATGACCCCTCGGATGCATGTGGGCAGGGCTCGGATTGTATCAATCGGCTCACGCAGGTGGAATGTCTACCAGACGACTGTCGGTGTCGGTCCCACTGCCAGAACCAACGGTGGGTACATGCGCTTCTTGGATATGCTCATTCCAACCTCTTTCCACAATCCCGGATCTAGGTTTCAACGGAAGGAATACGCCAACATCGAGATCGTATTGACGGAAAAGAAAGGTTATGGGTTACGGGCTGCCTCTGATATATCAAAGTACGTCTACTACACTGTACTCGTAGGGTCTGCAGGTGACTGACGATCCGCACGGGACATGACAGGGATGGATTCATTTATGAGTACATCGGCGATGTAGTCTCTCATCCCTCATTCATGAAGCGCATGCGGGAATACGCCGAAGAAGGCGTCAAGCACTTCTACTTTATGATGCTGCAAAAAGATGAAGTGAGTATCACCTCTTCCTTCCGTCTATCTCGCTCAACTCCTATACGTCTCCACTACTCAGTATATCGATGCAACTAAACGAGGCGGAATTGGCCGTTTCGCAAATCACAGCTGTAGCTCAAACTGTTACGTCGCCAAGTGGCAGGTAGGGGAGCGCGTCCGGATGGGCATCTTTGCAAATCGGCATATCAAGAAGGATGAGGAATTGACGTTCAACTACAACGTAGACCGATACGGGTACGTCCACATCTCTATTCCAGAACGTCAAAGGTTGAGTAACTCGTAATTATCAGACATGAACCACAACCTTGTTACTGTGGCGAACCTAATTGTCTGGGCTTCCTTGGCGGTAAGACACAGACAGACATTGGTGGCATGGACGAGCTTTATCTCGACGGTATGCGACTTTCTTCTCTGGTCCCTGCGATCTTACATCGCATCGTTGCTTGACAGCTCTGGGAATCACCGATGAGGTGGAAAAATTAGGGCTCAAGGGAAACAAGAAGAAGAAGAGCAAGAAGCTTGATGAAGATTATATGGTACTTTTCCGTGCCTTGATTATTCGTTACCGTGTCTCTGATCGTCGACGCCTTCCACAGCCCGAACTCAAGCCTCTGGTCGAGAAAGATATTCCAAAGGTCGTACAGGCAATCCGGCAGACGCAGAGCAAGAAAGTCCTATCCAAGCTCCTTACTCGAATAAGGGTGCGTTATGCGACCGCTCAACGTCAGCGCCGAACTGACCCGAATAACGAATAGATCACGGAGAACGAGGCAGCTCTACGCCAAATCATGCGCCTGCGTGGGTTTAGTCTCATGACGAACATACTCCAAGACCACGCCAAAGACACGGACGTTACCATTCTCGTGTGTTTCTCACCTTCTCTGGGCTTGGTCCGATTTGTTCAACGTTCATTGCTAAAAGGCCCTCGAAGCCATGGTCAAGTGGCCTCTGATTCAGCGGAACAAGGTCGACGACTCCAAGATCAGAGTTCCGGTGCAAGTCTGCGCAGAGTCGGAGAACGAGAATATGAGATCGTTGGCGCTCAAGGTCTGTTCATATCGTCCTCGGGGGAGCTATGAATGCTAACATTAGATATCCAAGCTTCTTGAATACTGGGATTCCCTCGAGGTAGCTTACCGTATACCAAAGCGTCTCAAGGCAGTATGTAGCGTCCCCTTGACGACGTTGCAGCGATCGCTCATCGTTTTGCTCCTAGAACGGCGAGGAAGAAACGTCAGAATCACCGTCCGTCATCTTCATCAATTCGCACGACGATACTCGACCTTTGAAGAAAACGCGGTGGGAATGCGATGATATCCAATTCCAAAAACCTTCAGCAAAGCCTGCACTGCAAATTCCCCACCTACCCTTGACGCATGTCCAACAAGAACCGTGGGGCGAGTCGAAAACAAAGCTCCTCCGCATCAAGAGGAGAGAGATTGCGGATGTCATCGCCGCAGCGAATGCTGCCGCCGAGGCTGAGGCTGCACGACTGGCCGCCGCCGCTGCCGTCGCCACAGTGGAACTCCCTCCTGAAGTGGTGAAAAAGAAGCCAAAAGCGCCGAGAAAGTCACAGTCGATAGAGGAGAGGGAGGCGAATAAGGAGAAGAGGCTGCTCAAGCTCGTGGGCGCGGTGGTGGTCAAGTGCATGAGCAAGTATTCGGGAAAAATGGACAATGAGGTGTTCAAAAAGTATGCCAAGGAGGTGCGTTTTCTTCCTTGTTGTTTTTTCTCGCTATTTTTTGTTCTTACGTATCGACCCTGTGACTCGTTCGATCTCGTGCTGCAGTTGACGCACCTCATCTCCGAAAAAGAGAAGAAGTCGACCTCTTATAGAGAGGGTCGCTTGGACGCATTGTCGGACGAAAAAGTAACCAAGATCAAAAAGTTTGCCAAGGAATATATCGGCAAGGTCCTCCGCAAACTGGATAAATCAAAGTCCAAACACGCCATGTCCAACAAACCCTTGTCGTCATCGTCACACCACCACAAGGACCGCGGCCGAGACCGAGATCGGGGTGGAGATGTGCATGATGAACCCTCGGGGTCCGTGCCGTCACGGTCACCAGATGTCCACCGAGAAGGCGAGGACGGGGACGGGGAAGACGTCGAGATGGTCATGTCTGTCGAACAAATCATGGATCTCGGTTCCGATAGCGAGGATGGCGATCATGAGCACGGGCATGGACCAGCTGACGACGGCAACGTCGACATGGAGATGGACATGCAGCAGTCGTCGGACGACATGGATCACGATCCGTCGCCGACGGAGGGCGTGTCTTCGCGCGTCCATCCGCCCGCGTCGGTGAGCGTCACGCCCATCACGCCTCCACAGCAACAACAAACCCTCGACCCTCGACTCAAGCACCGGAGCGAGGAGTCGGGATGGGACCCAGACGCGATCAGGGTAGCCAATGGGCTGAACGAGGTACACGTCTAGGTGTCTATGTGGGACTTGTGCGGGTGTCGCTATTTATTCTAAGGGTATCACTACACACATACTATTCTTCTGCTTTTGGTAGCTTTCACTACTGCATACGAGACTTTATTCGACTCGTTACTCAGCCCAAGTTATGTACTGGATTTCTCGTCGCCGTGGAAATATATAGATTGTGCAACAATGACCTGGCCGAAATACGAAATGATAAAGACTGGATATATAGCAAAATACATACATGACGAGGATGCAGGACAGATATAAGCTCAGATCGTTCGCCATTCTTGTCGACCCATCTGGTGTTTGAGCACGATGTTCAGGAGCAGCGTCCTAGGTGTCAGTCGGGAACGACCATGCAACAAAGCAAAGGACGGATGAGATGTGTAACATCCAGGACGCGTTAAAACGCTGCATGTATGCGCGCGCTCGCAAACCAGCCAGAATCCAAGGCGCAACGTGAGGCATTTGGGGGGTTTGACCCCCCAACTTGCCCGGCCAGACTCACGAAAGAGAATCCAGCTCGTCCGGTTCGCTGTCGACACAACAGAAATGTCGTGCTGCGCTTGCCTTGATCCGTTCGAGTACCTCACGCGGGGGACCTTTCGGTGTCTTTGCGCGAATAGACGGCTTACTGGCCAGCTTTAGCGCATCCGGCTCGTCTTTGAGGCCCGACTTGGCCAAACATTCGCTTTGCTTAATGGGCTGGTTCTCCTTCAACTTTCGGGATGACGAATGGGAAGGACTGATCGTATAAGCGTCAACATGAATCACATCGTCTGAGTAGCATGTTCAAAGACGTACCCTGTTTCGGAGAACTTGACAGCCTTCCGAGGCCGGTCATCATGGTTGTCTTCCTCCTTTTTCCGTTTCTTGTGTTTGGAGACGCGCTCGAGAGGTCGTTCGTCGTCTCTTTCCATGGGTTCGACGACGTCTCGTACGGGCTCGACTCTGCCCTTTCCCTTATGTTTTCCAGTGGCTTTGAGCTTTCCCCCGTTGCTGACATTCCTGGTTGGACACGGTACAAGTTCGGGCTCGATGGCAGTTTTGGGTTTCACAGGGAACAACTTCGCAGCTTTTCCTTTCTTTGCAGGGGGTGCTATTGCGTCTTCCTCCTCGTCACGCGATGTCTTTCTCGAGTTTCCTGTATCAGCAACCATTTTTGTCTTGACGCGCGTGGTGGTCTTTGTACTAGATGCTTTCGAATCGTCGACAGAAGGTGTAGCACGTTTTCTGATAATTGGTGCATCGTCGTCAGTTTCGTCATCATCCTCGTATGGTATTTTCCTCTTAGGATTGGATTTAACTTTATGAGGAGCCTCGACAAGGGTTTGATCATCGTCTGTATGCATGTTAGTGGGCAAAGTACAAGTGATTAAACGGCATACCCGAATCAAAAGCTTCTATCACTTTCTTTGCTGGATTTGACTTGGCTTTAACTTTCGTTTTTGGTTTGGTTTTCGGATGTCCGTCCAGGGTAGATGGAGCAGCTCGCTGTTTACCCTTCCCTTTCGACGTGGGCTTGGACTTGGACTTGGTATTGGTATTGGCAGGGGGTGGTTGTTCCGCGTCAGAATCTGGATTTGCAAAGATACCTCTTAGGATAGGACAAACGAGTGGAGAGGAAGACGTACCCTGTGGTTTCTTTTTGCTTTGCGCTGGTCTGCCACGACGCTTCGGAGCAGGCTTTGGGTCCGGGTCAGCTGAAGGCATTACAAACCAAATCAACACATGTCACATCAAGCATTAAAAATGTTACCCTCTGCTTCGATAATGTTCGCCTTTCTTCTTTTCCGCGACGCTGGCTTTGGCTTGGAACTCCCTGTATGGATTCTCATCGGATGAGCTCTGGTATGAAATGAGTGACGAACCAGCTACAGCCTGAGTTTCCTCGGTAGCAGCATCTACTCTCGCTTTGCGTGTCGGTGATGACTGACGAGGTTTCGAAGTGGAAGAACGCCTCCCAGCATTATTCTTTGGACGTGGCTTTGAAGGAGATTCCCCAGAGACGGTACGCGCAAGGAGGATATCAACAAGCGGGTTCGAGGTGGACGGCACGAATACCCTGCCCGGTTGCGATGCGCGTCAATGCACGACGCGACGGACAAAAACAGCAGACACGGACCCACCGCGATCACGAAAGCGGGCTTGTTGTCGTTGCAGACGCTGCGCTTTGCTCTCCCCTGCGGAGACGCCGAGCTTGGCTTGCTGCTCGACGACGGCGGACGGTGACATGGTCGCGTCTCCGTCAAAGTCTCAAAGAGGAGTTTGACTATACGCTAGTGTCACGTGATATGTTTATTTAGTCATGTGACTGATCACGTGAATATCTATCCATTCGCTCCTGACGAGTTTCTCCTGACTAGATTGCGATGCCATCCCAAGCGTACGTTCTAACCAACAAGGTCACGCACGCCAGGCTCTTCCCTGTCCACTCCAAACATGCGTTCACATATCCTACCGTCGCGCTCCTCGTCTCCCTCGACGCCCTCGAGCGTTCCGCCTTGGACTTGCCCATCTCCTTTGGTTGGGGTCCCACATTGGGCTACGTTTTCCGCTTCGGGTCGTTGTGGAGGACCCTTGTCGGTCTCAGGGGCGATGGGTATCTCGTTCACCAAGATGCCAACCATACGTCTCCCATTTCTATCCGCTCAAAGCTCGATCGTGTCTTGTTTGACAGGGGTGCAATAACCGCACCATCCGAAGTAAGAGATGTATGGATGATGACGATGCCTGCCATCTGTGCTTTCGAAGGCATTAATCCCCTCACAGTTTATTATTGTTATCGCCCCTCTGGAGAGGTGTCTATGGTTGTCCTCGAGGTGGGTGCCCATTGCCTAGTATTCTGCGGCGCCAAGACGCATCTGTTCAGGTGCACAATACTTTTGGTGAAGGACATGTGTACGTTTTACAGTTGGGCAAAAACGAAGACCCCCTGCCGCCGAAAGGGTAAGATCAATCCTTCCACATATTCCCTGTTTCCTCACCTTTGGGACAGCTATGACCATCAATGGACGTTCCCCCGCCGCTTCTTCGTCTCACCATTCAATGACCGTTCAGGGTTCTATACCGTTGCCATCAAATTACCTTCACATGCCCCTTTCGATCTCTCCCCCTGCGATCTCCCGAAACCACGCGTCCGGATACATTTACGCATGCCCGACCATAATTCTACCGAACCTACCGTTGGCCCTCTCAAAATCATTGCTCATCTTACTCCCCAATCTTCCGTACCACTCACTACATTCAACCTCCTCACCGTTCTCTCACGTTCTCCTTTTGCACTGTTCATCACCTCTCCGCGGATATTGTACGAAGCGTGGATGCTCCACTACCGCAGATATTTGCCTGTCTTTTCTCGACCGGAGCCCATCCCAGCTCTGCCGCATTCGCCTGGGAGAGGATTCGATGCGCCGAAATTACATCTAATAGGAGCCGACATTTGTAACGTCTCGGAGCACGACCACCCAGGCGGAATCATCTATCAAAAGCCCACGGTCTCCGAATGCTACGCCCGTCGACGCCTTTTCGCATTCCTTGAGCAACGCTGCGCAGAAACGGGTGTCGATATCGCACTTGTCTCGGGCGATCCATCAACGCAGACATGGAGATGTTGCGGTCAAAAAGATGCCAAAGACCCAGACCCGCCAACACTGACAATATCGTACACTTCCTCGCGCGTGTTCACGCTCTTCCTGCTCGCCCCCTCTTCACACTTATTCTTCTGTGCAGGGTGCAAGTCCAAGACAGATGGTCAATGCCCAGTGTTCAGCGTATCCGACGAGGACATTTATATGCGCGTCTTTGAACCGGGGCAGAAACATAGCAATGAACACCTAGGATGGATCGAGCGGGCAACTCAATGGGTGCGTTTCGTGTCAGTTCCACGGGATATCGATATCTTTCCCGGTCGCGCCAAACCCTGCCACCCTTTGGCTACGCTGCCTTCCTCCTCTGCAACCCAGCTGTTCGACTTTTTCGTGGTCACCGTACTCATGATACAAGACTGGATTCTGGAAAGGGTTTTTTGTATGTTCCGGGTGAGGTTCGTGGCTGGGACGGAGCCGTGGATGAAGGATATGTGGAGGAAGGCGCAGACGACTGCTCGCAAAGGTCAGCGTTAGGCTTGGAAGGCACCCCCGAACACGAAGCACACGAGATGCATGCCACGCACTCAGGGAGCTTCGATCGGTCATCATCATCATCTACGGCAGGTATCCACCGACTAATTCGTTTTTTCTTCGATTCAGATACCAGAGCCCAACATGTTGAGGAAGGAGCCGGACGAGGCACCTCTGAACCTCCTAGATGATTCGGACACAGCATCTTTTGTATATCCACTATGTTGCTCTATAGCAATAATATACGAGACGAGGTATTCATTGGATGAGGGTTCTACGCGGTCACAGACTGGCGTTCCAAGTAGCAGTGCCACCTTGGTAACTCCAACATCATTACAGCCGCGATGTGTCCAACTATTTTCGTCTTCGCTGGACACATGGTTCGTCGAGTTGGCATACAAAATAAAAACGGAGCGTCAACATGATTCAAGCATATCTCTTATCTGCCGCGTGATATGCCAGTGGTCTACCGGTCGGAAGTCGGCTACGAGCCTTCACTCTTCGCTTCCACCACTTCACGCAAACGCTCTCCAGAATGTCGACAGAAAGCACAAGCAGTCAGTTCGAGGACATCCGCGAGAAGTTCGGCCGTTTCAGGATCCTAATCGTTGGGCGCGCAAACGCGGGCAAGACGACCATTCTCCAGAAGATCTGTAACACGACGGAAAGCCCAGAGATATACGACGGTAAAGGGAACAAGGTACGCTTCTCGTTCGAGACACGAGGTTGAGTCGGACGCTAAACCGTGCGATTAGATTGATCCGTCCCAGGTCGAGGGATCGATGGGGGTAGGTACCGCTCCCCGTCGGGCTGAAACATGATGCAAGTCCTGCTCAACCATTTCTAGCGCGGGATTCATGACATCGAGAACGAGCTGATCTTCCGGAGCAACGACAAGTTCATCTTTCACGATTCGCAAGGGTTCGAAGGCGGTAAGAAAGACGAGTTTGTAAGAATGAAGAAATTCATCGCGGACCGTGCAAAGACTACGCGTCTCAAGGAGCGCCTTCATGCGATATGGTAATGGCCAATGCTGTGTAGCAGTTCGTTGAGTGATGTATTCTGTCGAACAGGTATTGCATCTCGATGGATAGGATTGAGCGAGCGATCCAACGGTCCGAGGAAATGTTTTTCGACGAATGTGACCCTAACAATGGTGAGCTGTTACCGTCATAGTTGCTTCGAGCTCATGATGTGGTCAGTTCCAGTTGTGGTGTTGTTCACCAAATTTGATGCACTGCAGGCTAAAGCACTGGTTAAATTGGCACCTGCAGATCGACGGCTGGCATTGCAGGGCGGGAGGTCAAAGATCCAGCCACTCATGGAAGAGATCTTCAATGGGGCTGATGTAAGGGGACGGCTTTCCAAAATGACATACCCCCCGAAGTCCTCTGTTCGGCTTGAAAGTTTGTATTATTGCCCATTGTGTTATGCAATTCACCAATATGCTAGACATCCACAAGGCCAATGAGGGGTGCAATATTCTGATTGAAAACACTGCATTGGTCCTGAATGATGAAGCATTGCAAATGCTGTTTGTGTCGGCTCAGGAAACAAATATTGCACTGTGTCAAATATACAACCCAAAGGTAAGTCACCATTAAAAAACAAAGAACACATTATTTTATATATCCATCTGAATAAAGGTCAATATGTGAGGTGGATATGTATAACACAATGCATTCCACAGATGAAGAGCTGCGAATTTACAGGCTTGCATCTTGGTTTCCACACTTTCAGGTAGGGTGAACTCCACATCAAATGTTGCATTTGATTCTAATGTCCTTGTTATTGGTCCTCTTCTGATAATCATAGTGGGTAAGCTGCAATTTCTAGCATGTTGGTAGCTGATGTGATGCTGATCATTTCATGTCCACTCTCCATCCTGCTCTGGCAATCATAGAAAGTGAGTTGTGTGTTTTGGTGCTTTGGTGGCTGAGGTGATGCTGATCATTTCATGTCCACTCTACATCCTGCTCTGGCAATCATAGCAAGTGAGTTGTGCATTCTGGTATGTTGGTAGCTGAGGTGATGCTGATCATTTCATGTTCACTCTTCATCTTGCTCTGGCAATCATAGATTGTGAGTTGTGCATTCTGGCATGTTGATGGCTGAGGTGATGCTAATCATTTCATGTTCACTTTTGATCCTGCTCTGGCAATCATAGTGGGTGAGTTATGCATTCTGGCATGGAGGTGGCTGCTGATCATTTCATGTCCACTCTTCATCCTGCTCTGGCAATCACAGCATGTGAGTTGTGCATTCTGGCATGGAGGTGATGCTGATCATTTCTCTTCATCCTGCTCTGGCAATCATAGGCAGTGAGTTGTGCATTCTGGCATGTTGGTGGCTGAGGTGATGCTGATCATTTCATGTCACTCTTCATCCTGCTCTGGCACTCATAGAGGGTGAGTTGTACATTCTGGCATGTTGGTGGCTGAGGTGATGCTGATCATTTCATCTCCATTCTTCATCCTGCTCTAGCAATCATAGGCAGTGAGTTGTGCAATCTGGCATGTTGGTGGCTTTGGTGATGCTGACCAATTTATGTCCACTTTTCATCCTACTCTGATAGAATGTAAGTGACTAGCTTTATCTCCACTTTGATTCTGATTGTTGTTACATTTTCTATATAGCTGGTATGTCTTCTTATACATGGATATGATCTATATTTGGACTGACTATTTCAATAGGATGTAAGTCTCACATTTAGTTATATCTCATAACAACTCACATGTTTGTTCTCTAGCAGGTAAGACTTTGGTATTTTATTGCCTTTTTACTCAGATAATTTTAGGAGGTCTGTTTCTACAACAAAATATGCCATCATTTATTTACCACATGATTTTATCATTGTGTTAGCTGCTCAACAAGTGTAGGGTATGTAATGTTCTTTTAATGTAATGGTTTAATTTGATGTTTTATCTAATAGACTGATTTGACTACCAGTGCTACTCAGGCTCTCAGGTCAGACAATCAGGCAGGTTTGCATATATGTAAGATTTGTAGGACTGTAGCTTATACATAAAATATCCAAGGGTAATCCCACCACATGGCAGCAATGTCTTCAAGCTGGTGTTGGTGTGTTTTGATTATTTTATGTCACATATAATACATAATAATGAATTCTAACTTAGAGACACTTCTTGTATTAGAGCAATCTTTTTATCTTTTTCAGCAAGGAGACCCTGATGCAGTTTCCTCTGCTGCCCAGGAGTACAAGACATCAGACATACCCACTAAGGTGAATGTAGCCCTAAAGGATGCTTTCACCCACTATGGCACTGCATCCAAGAATGAAAAAGTGGATATGATCTGCAATATTCTCACACAGAATCACATGGGTAAGTTGGCCATATGTACCAACATTCCACTGATTAACTTGGGGACTTTGCTTCAGTGAGACCAGTGGCTAGATAAAGGCACTGGTCTTGTATTTGGCTACAACCATTTCTTCAGTAGTGGTGAACAAATTGCTGAGAATAAGGAGGGTATAGAGAAGCTATCTTGATTTGAAATACCTATATATCTAGTGATTGTCTGTGTATGGTAATTGTATTCTTGGCCTGGTGATGTTTTCAACTTGAGTCTGAATAGACAGGGCCAACATGTTCAATGGTTCAAGTTGCACTATCACACTTGGTCCAGTTAGGAATGAGTGTAGACTTGAAGAATGGAATCAAGGGTTCAAAGATAAGCATTGAGTCAAAATACAATGAGGTCTTTCAGAGATAACATCTGTTCAGAGTACAATGCCAACTTCAACTTGAAGGGATCAAGGGAGCCATGCAGGGGTGTTCTAGTGGGTCCATCAACTAGGGGGACCTATAAATCATGAATATCTCTGAGTTTGATTGTACTGTAGTCTAGCTTATTTGATGAGTATGATGTGATTTCATGTCTCCCAGGCTGTGGTTATTTGTGTGCTCAGGCCAAGTGTAGCTTGCACTCAATATACTATATGGTTCCTGTTGTTCATATTGACTCAATGTTTGAGTTCACTACACATCATCATGGCAATAC